>PVIY010063012.1:0-10653 GCA_004026745.1 Myrmecophaga tridactyla | reverse complement strand
GATGTGTGAGTATGCCGGGGGCAGAGCACAGGTTGCAGTACAGGGTTTGGGGGCCGGTTATGTTCGGTGCTTATTTCTCAACATAATGTCCTCAAGGTTCATCCGTGTTGTCACATACATCAGGACTTCGTTCCTTCTTTCAGCTGAATAGTGTATCATTGGCTGTGTATCCAGTCATCAGTTGAGGGACACTTGGGTCGTTGCTGTCTTTGACAATTGTGTATTTGTAGTTTTAACAGCAATGTTTTATTGAGTTTATATTTGCTAATTTAGTCCATTACTTGGATTTTTTTTTATTATCTCAATGCTTTTAATTAAAAAAATTTTTTTTATTGTGTAGTATAACATATATACAAAGCAAAGAAATAAAAAAGCAGTAGTTTTCAAAGCACTCTTCAATAATTGGTTACAGAACAGATCCCAGAGTTTGTCATGGGCTACTGTACGATCCTCTCATATTTTTCCTTCTAGCTGCTCCAGACTATAGGAGGCTAGAGGGCTTAAATATTTTTTTATCATCACAGTCGACTTTTTTTCCTTCTTTTTCTGTGAAAAATAACAGATATACAAAAAAGCTATATATTTCAGAGCACAGTACCATAATTAGTTGTAGAATATATTTCAGAGTTTGACATGGGTACGATTTCACAATTTTAGGTTTTTACTTCTAGCTACTATAAAATACTGGAGACTAAAAGAGATATCAATTTAATAATTCAGCATTCATATTCATTTGTTAAATCCTATCTTCTATGTATAACTCCACCATCACCTTTGATCTTTCCATCTCTCTCTTTAGGGGTGTTTGGGTTATGACCATTCTAACTTTTTGATATTGGAAGGCTCTGTCACTAATATGGGGTAGGGAGTGGAACTATCTGATGTTCTGGAGGGGCTGGGCTAGGTTTCAGGACTTATCTGAACCAGGGACCCATCTGGAGGTTGTAGGTTTCTGGAAAGTTACTCTAGTGCCTGCAACTCTTGTGGAATCTCATATATTGCCCTAGGTGTTCTTTAGGATTGGCTGGAATGGTCCTGGTTGGGGGTTGGCAGGTTATGATAGGTAGTAAGGTCTACCTGAAGCTTGTGTAAAAGCAACCTCCAGAGTAGCCTCTTGCCTCTATTTGAACTGTTTCTGCCACTGATACTTTATTCATTACACATCTTTTCCCCCTTTGGTCAGTGTGTAATTGTTGATCCCACGGTGCCAGGATTCATCCCTGGGGCTCATCTCCCACATCGCCAGGGAGGCGTTCACCCCTGGGTGTCATGTCCCACGTAGCGGGGAGAGCAATGATTTCACTTGCAGAGTTGGGCTTAGAGAAAGTGAGGCCACATCTGAGCAACAACAGAGGTCCTCCAGAAGTAACTCTTAGGCATGTCTACGCTTCTCTGCTAACTACATAATCTTCACAAGAGTGAGCCTCATGATCGAGGGCATGGCCTATTGATTTGGGTGTCCCTGAAGTTTGACACAGTATCAGAGGATTCCCTGATGGTAAGGTTTAATAGTTCTGTAGTCTTTCTACCCTCCCTCAGGGGACTTTGCCAATACTTCTTGATTGTCTGGTTAATACTCTCTAGGATGTATCCAGGCATTACAATAATCTAAACAGGATTAAAGGACCTCTCTCTTATTCTGGGCTCCCTGTGTTTCAGTTGTTCAAATGAGCTATACAGATAGGTTGAATTAGATTATGCACTACAGGAAATTTCAGTTCTAGATCAGATAAACCTTTCTTCCGTTGGTCTCAAAGAGTATGTGTGGTTCTAAAGTATAGACACTGTCTTCCTTACCCCTATGTTCTGAATTACTTTAACCCCAGCCTGTTTGGCTTCATTCTTATCTCTAAATATCACGTTATATATATAAAACAGCCTCTCAAAATCCAGAAATA
This sequence comes from Myrmecophaga tridactyla, assembly GCA_004026745.1. NCBI lineage: Eukaryota > Metazoa > Chordata > Mammalia > Pilosa > Myrmecophagidae > Myrmecophaga > Myrmecophaga tridactyla. Next base: position 8,755 of record PVIY010063012.1, on the reverse strand, counting down.
ATAATCACCTATCCGGACTGAATGTGTCTGCTCTAAAAGCTTACAGTCTAGGCCCTGTTTTCTTATAAGCATTTTCTAAAGGTGACCAGACCATTGTTGTCCTTTTGTTTCTGACTTATTTTGCCTAACCGAATGTCCCACCTGTTCATTCGCATTGTTGCATGCCTCACAACTTTGTTCCTTTGTAGCAGCACAACTTTCATTTGTAAGCATACACCATCATTCGCCAAAATACTTCTCCTTCAGTGTATCCTTCAGCCACCAGCATTCATCAGGCATCATGTAGAGGGTCCAAAGTCCACAGTCCATCAATAGTCTCAATTTTAGATAATTTCATTGTCCCCAAGAGACAGAAAACAAATAAACACATGCTTGCCAAATAGATCCAAATCTCTTCTTAACTCTTGTCCCTCCCCCCATTATTTACCTCTGTTGTTGCAGTGGTAGTGCTGATGGTTTCCTTTTGAACATAGCTCATGGCATGCAATAGCAGTTTTCCCCCGTAACCTGGACTTAAATACTCTTTATACAAGAATCATATCTTTGAAGTAATTCTTACGAGAACTGACTCATATTTCTAGTGTGAATCAGTGGGGCATGTAGGTCTATACAACCCCTTTCGATCTTGTTCATCTTCAACATGATAATATTACCTCTAGACCCACTAGAAAATCACCTTTGCTCCTATCTGTTCCCTTACATTGGAGTTCCACCTCGTTAGCTACCTGTTAACCCATCTCTAGCTTCTATGTATCTCTAAGTCTCCTGTATTTTGTATTATAAGTCTCTGATTATACCTTTATGCTGGTCATAAAAGTGGAATCATACAGTATCTGTCCTTTCCTGTCTGATTTTGTTCAACATTATGTCCTCAAGGCTCATGCATCCTGTCATTTGCTTCAGGATGTCATTTTGTCTTACTGCTGCATAATTGTCCATCGTATCTATATACTACATTTTGTTGAGCCACTCGTCTGTTGATGGGCATTTGGTTTGTTTCCATCTTTTGGCGATTTGGAATAATGCTGCTATGAACATTGGTATGCAATTGTCTGTTTCTCTCGTTGCTTTCAGCTCTTCTGGGTATATACCAAGTAGTGGTATTGCTGAGTCATAGGGCAGCTGGTATTTAGTTTCCTAAGGAACCACTAACAGTCTTCCATAGTGGCTGCACCATTATACATTCCCATCAGCAGTGCATAAGTGTCCCAGTTTCGCCACATCCTCTCCAACATTTATAGTTTCCTAATTGTTTAATAGCAGCCATTCTTATAGGTGTGAGGAAGTATCTCAGTATAGTCTTAATCTTCATTTACCTTATAGGCAGTGAAAATGAGCATCTCTTCATGGGCTTTTGAGCCATCTGTATTTGCTCTTCAGAAAAATGCCTATTCGTTCTTTAGCCCAGTTTATAATTGAGTTGTGTATTCTTTTGTTGTTGAGTTGTATGATTTCTTTGTATATAGAGGAAATCAAACCTTTGTCCGATATATGATTTCCAAATATTTTCTCCCATTGAGTTGGCTGCCTCTTCACCTTTTTGACAAAGTCTTTTGAGATGCAGATGCATTTAATTTTGAGGAGTTCCCATTTATCTGGTTTTTCTCTTGTTGCTTGTGCTTTGGGTATAAAGTTTAGGAAGCTGCCTCCTATACTAGGTCTTGAAGATGTTTCCCTACATTTTCTTCTAGGAGCTTTATGGTGCTAGTTCTTATATTTAGGTGTTTATCCACTTTGAGTTAGTTTTTGTGTAGGGTGTAAGATAGGGGTCTTTTTTCATTCTCCTGGCTGTTGATATCCAGTTCTTACATGCCCGATTATTGAAAAGACTATTTTGTCCCAGTTAAGTGAATTTGGGGACCTTGTCAAAAATCAGTTGACCACAGATTTGCTGGTCTATTTCTGTACTCTCGATTCAATTCTATTGGTTAATGCTTCTGTCTTTGTGCTATTACCATGTTGTTTTGACCACTGTGGCTTTATAATAAGCTTTAAATTCAGGGAGTGTTAATCTTCCCACTTCATTCTGCTTTTTTAGGATGTTTTTAGCTATTTGGGATCTCTTTCCCTTCCAGAAGAATTTGGTAGTTAGCTTTTCCAAATCTTTAAAGTACCAAATCTTTAAAGTAGGTTGTTGGAATTTTGATTAGTGTTGAATCTGTAAATCAGTTTGGGGGGAATTCACATCTTAACTATATTTAGCCTTCCTTTGTGTAATCAGGGAACGTCTTTCCACGTGTTTAGATCTCCTCTGATTTCTTTTAACAGTGTTATATAGTTTTCTGTGTACAAGTCCTTTACATCCCTAGTTAAGTTCTTTCCTAAGTATTTGATTCTTTTAGTTGCTATTTTGAATGAAATTTTTTCTTTAACTGAGTCCTCAGCTGGGTCATTGCTTGTGTAAAGAACTTTTACTGATTTTTTTAAAATTTATTTTTATTTAAAAATTTTTATTGACAAAACAAAACAACATACAAACATGAATGTTCTTAGCATATGAACATTCCATACTTGGTATACAGTTAATGAAATGCTCACAATATCATCACATAGTTGTATATTCATCACCATGATCATTTCTTCGAACATTTGCATCACTCCAGAAAAAGAAATAAAAAGAAAAAAGAAAAAACTCATACATGCTGTACTCCTTACCCCTCCCTCTCGTTGATCACTAGTATTTCCATCTACTGAATATATTTTAACCTTTGTTACCTCCAGTTTTTTTCTATACCCCTTACCACTCCCTTTCATTGATTACTAGTATTTCAGTCTACTCAATATATTTTAACATTTGTTCCCCCTATTATTTATTTATTTTTAATCCATATTTTTTACTCATCTGTCCATAGTGTAGATAAAAGGAGCATCAGACACAAGGTTTTCACAATCACACAGTCACATTGTGAAAGCTGTATCATTATTCAGTCATCATCAAGAAACATGGCTACTGGAACACAGCTCAACATTTTCAGGCAGTTCCCTCCAGCCTCTCCACTACATCTTGAATAACAAGGTAATATCTACTTAATGCGAAGAATAACCTCCAGGATAACCTCTGGACTCTGTTTGGAATCTCTCAGCCATTGACACTTTGTCTCATTTCACTCTTCCCCCTTTGGTCCAGAAGGTTTTCTCAATCCTTTGATGCTGAGTCTCAGTTCATTCTAGGGTTTTTTTCAATCCCTTGATGCTGAGTCTCAGCTCATTCCAGGATCTCTGTCCCACATTGCCAGGAAGGTCCACACCCCTGGGAGTCATGTCCCATGTGGACGGGGGAGGGTGGTGAGATTGCTTGTTGTGTTGGCTGGAGAGAAAGGCCACATCTGAGCAACAAAAGAGGCTCTCTTGGGGGTGACTCTTAAGCCTAAATTTTAAGCCTATAGCTTTGGTTGTCCACACTGCTTGTGAGAATATCAAGAATTCAACTTGGGGAAGTTGAATTTCTCCCCGTTCTCACCATTCCCCGAAGACGACTTTACAAATACTTTTCCACTCACTGATCAGATCACTCTGGGATTCATCGGGGCATCACTCTGGACAAACCAACAAAATCTCATGCCCTACCCAAGATTCTGAGTACATATGGTGTTCAGTCAAGCTATCTACATAAGTTATATTAGGAAATGCACTAGTCAAAATATAAATTTTGTACCAAATAATATTTTTTTGCTTTAGTCTCACACATAAGGTGAAATTTTAAAATATTAATTACTATCTATTTTCAGCACCCTGCAGTAATGACATTCCTTTGTTCTTCCTCATGCACAGACATCTTTTACTCATTTTTGCACGTTAATTTTATATTTTGCTACCTTGCTGAATTTGTTTATTAGCTCAAGTAACTTTGCTGTAGATTTCTCAGGATCTTCCAAGTATATTATCATATCATCTGCAAATAATAAGAGCTTTACTTCTTTCTTTCCAATTTGAATGCCTTTTATTTCTTTGTCCTACTTAATTCCTCTAGCTAAAACTTCTAGCACAATGTCGAATAATAGTGGTGGCATTGGGCATCCTTGTCTTGTACCTGATCTTAGGAGGAAAGCTTTCAGTCTCTCTGCATTGAATACTATGCTTGCTTTAGGTTTTTCATATATTCCCTTTATCATATTCAGATAGTTAACCTTTGATTCTTTTGGAGTGTTTTTATCAGAAAAGGATGCTAGATTTTGTCGAATGCTTTTTCATCATCAGTTGAAATGATCATGTGATTTTTCCCTTTTGATTTGTTAATGTGCTGTATTACATTAATTGATTTTCTTGTGTTGAACCATCCCTGCATTCCTAGTATAAACCCTACTTGGTCATGGTGTATAATTCTTTTAATGTGCTGTGGGATTCTATTTTGTAATATTTTATTGAGATTTTGCAACTATGTTCATTAGGGAGATTGGCCTTTAGTTTTCCTTTCTTATAGCATCTTTACCCAGTTTTGGTATTAAAGTGATATTAATTTCATAAAATAAGTTAGGTAGAGTTCCCTTTTCCTCAATTTTTTTGCAAAGTTTGGGAAGGATTGGTGTTCTTTCTGGAATGTTTGATAAAATTCCCCTGTGAACCCATCTGGCCCTGGGCTTTTCTTTGTAAGATTTTTTAATGACTGATCGAATCTCTGTACTTGTGATTGGTTTCTTGATTTTTCTTTCTTCCTGAGTCAGTGTAACTTGTTTGCGTGTCTCTAGCAATTTGCCCATTTCATCTAAGTTGTCTAGTTTGTTGGCGTATAGTTGTTCATTGTATCCTCTTATGATTTCTTTTATTTATTCAGTGTCTTGGGTAATGCACACCTTCTCATTTCTGATTTTGATTATTTGCATTCTCTCTCTTTTTTCTTTGTCAGTCTTGCTAGTGGCCCATCAATTTTACTGATTTTCTCAAAGAGCCAACTTTTGGTTTTACTGATTCTTTCTTTTGTGTTTTTGTTCTCCCATTCATTTATCTCTGCTTTAATCTTTGTCATTTCTCTTCTCCTAATTGCTTTGGGGTTAGTTTGCTGTTCTTTCTCAAGTTTTCCAGGCTTGCTGTTCAGTCCTCGATTTTTGCTCTTTTTTTGTTTTTTGGATATAGGCATTTAGTGCAATAAAGTTCTCTCTCAACACTGCCTTTGCTGCATCCCATAAGTTCTGATAAGTTGTATTCTCATTTTCATTCATTTCCAGATAGCTACAGATTTCTCTAGAAATTTCTTTGATCCACCGGTTGTTTAAGAGTATGCTATTTAATCTCTGTATATTTGTGAATGTTCTCATTCTTTGGTGGTTATTGAGATCCAGCTTCATCCCATTGTGATCAGAGAAAATGCTTTGAATAATTTCAGTATTTTTATATTTGTAAAGACCTGTTTTGTGCCCCAGAATATGATCTATCCTGGAGAATGTTCCATGAACACTTGAGAAGAATGTATAACCTTGTGCCTTGGGGTGCAATGACTTATATATGTCTGTTAGGTCTAATTCATTTTTCAAGTTATTTAGCTTGTCTATTTCCTTGTTGATCTTCTGTCTGGTTGTTCTGAGGAGAGTGGTGTATTGACGTCTCCTACTATTATTGTTGAAACATCTATTGCTCCCTTCACTTTTGCCAGTGTCTGTCTCATGTACTTTGTAGCTCCTTGATTGGGAGCATAAACATTTATGATTGTTATATCTTCTTGGTGAATTGACCCTTTAATTAGTGTGTAATGTCCTTCTTTGTCTCTTATGATGTCTTTACATTTAAAGTCTATTTGTCAGATATTAGTATAGCTACTCCTGCTTTTTTTTGGTTACATGTTGCATGGACCATCTTTTCCCATCCTTTCACTTCCAGTCTATTTGCATCCTTGTGTCTAAGATGAGTCTCTTGTAAGCAACATACAGCTGGATTATGTTTCTTAATTCATTCTGCCATTGTGTCTTTTAAGTTTAGTCCATTAACATTCAGTTATTACTGAAAATGTTTCTTGATTCCACCACTTATCTTTTTAAATTTTATTTGTCAGATCTGTATATTCTTTTCCCTCTTTCTCTTTGTATTCTTTAAATTACCCTTAGTGATACTGCTCAATTCTGTGCCCTTCTCCACACCTCCCTCACCTGTCTTGTTTTTTTTTTTAGCTGGCAGAACTCCTTTTATTATTTCCTGTAGGGCCAGTCTCTTGTTGACAGATCCTTTCAAGACTTCTTTGTGAAAACTTTACTCTCCCCCTCAGTTTTGAAGATGACTGGGGTACAGAATTCTTGGCTGAAAGCCTTTTTCTTTCAGGATCTTGAATATATCATACCACTGCCTTCTCGCCTCCAGGGTGCTAGTTGAGTAGTCTGAACTCAGTCTTATTTGATTTTCCTTCTATGTAGTAGATTGTTTTTCTCGTGCCACGTTCAGGATTTTCTGCTTCTCTTCAACGTTCGACAGACTGATTAGTATGTACCTTGGGGAAGGCCTGTTTGGATTTATTGTGTTTGGAGTCCTTTGGTCTTCTTTGACTTGTATATTTATGTCCTTTATGAGGGTTGGGAAGTTTTCCACCATTATATCCTGAGCTAGCCCTTTACTCCTCTCTTCTCCTTCTGGGGTACCAGTGATTCTTGTATTTGTGCGCTGTGTTTTGTCTGTCATTTCCCTGAGTTCCCATTCAGTTTTTTCTATCTTTTTTGCCATTAGCTGTTTTGAGTCTTCAAAGTCAATTATCCTGTCCTCTATATCGCTTATTCTTTCTTCTGTCTCTTCAGATCTGGTGTTGTGTGCCTCTAGTATGTTTTTCATTTGGTCAACAGAGTCTTTAATCTCTTTATCTGCTGTTTTTCTGTTTCTACTTTCAAATTCCTCTTTATGCTCTTCTCCTGTCTTCTTGATCTCCTTTGTGTCATTTGCTGTCCCACTTATTTTACTAAGTAGAGTTGTATGACATCTTTCATTAGTTGTTCCAGTTTCTGTGTCTCCTCTGGTGGTTTAATTTGGTCATTAGACAAGGCTATATCTGTCTGCATTGTGATATGCTTAGTGATCTTCTGCTGTCTTCATGGCATGTAAATATCTTGATTGATTTACTTTGGGAGTTGATTTCTTTCAGTAGTCTAAGGCCTTGTGTTTGCAGGATGGTTATACAGCATGGGGTGGGGCAAGGGGTGGGCACTCAGTGCGGTGATTTGTTTCAGGGCAGGTATAGGTGCAGGTTGAGGATGTTACGCTGATGCTTGTGAACATGGGCACCGAGCGGCCAGGGAGTGCACTGGTCTGTGGGGCGTAACCCTGGTGTGTGCTGGTCTAAGGCATGGGGTCGTTTGTGTACATGCGTAGAGCTGTGGCAGCAGATCGGCGTTATACCTTTGTGGAGTGGGGGCAGTTGTGATGGCTGTGCAGGTGAGTACTTTCTCAGAGCTGGGAAGTGTGGCTTAAGGCCATGCACATGTGCAGTTCTAGGGCTGCAGTTAAGTACGGTTCCCAGAGCTGAGTGACGTGATTGTGGGTCCGTATGCATGCATGGGCCTGGGAGTGCCGTAAACGAATGCCTAGAGCTCAGGCGGGGTGGAGGGAGGCTGAGCGACACTACGTGCAGGGCGCCGGGTGTAGCCTAGGTGTGGAGGGTAGTGTCTGCAGCCTTCATGCTCTGACAACAGCCTGTGGGGAACAGGTAGGGGGAGGTAGTGCTCGGGAGGCGTACAGGAGAGGTGGGTTGGGGTGCACTTGAGCTGGGGGTATTGGGCAGGTACGTGCATTGGGGGTGGTGGGGTAGGGATGCCCGGAGCGTGGGGAATGGGAGTGGGTGACAGGGTTCACGTGCATGGGGTGTGGAGTGAGTTGCCAAAGCTGCATTGGCATTCCTTGGATTTTTTAGTTGTCTTCCAATTTTTCATGTTACATTTAATGTTTCTATGACCATCTTTACATACATATATTTTTTCAAATAAATTTCTTGGGGTAAATAATTAAGATTATTGGATTAAAGTAATGCAAACTTTTTTTGATCCTGAATATATTTTGTTCTGATTAGGTTCCTCTGGATAAGCAAGGGAGGCAGGGGTGGGGTGCCGAGCAGCAGAGAGCTCAACTGGAGGGGAATGGGATGTGACGGAAATCTCATGGAAATCTAAGGATGGGAAGTATGATTGCTTCAGACATTTATGGGACCTGGAAAAGGAAATTAGTAAAGTAGAACTGCAGAATCATGTTTCAGAGTGCTTATGTTCTCATGGCCTCTCTTTGTGAACACTTGTTGCTTTTCCTTTCTATACAGGCAGACTTGCTCTGTTTCATTATAGATTCTTTTTTTTAAAATATGTACACGTGCACATGGCCACAACTTCTCTGGCATTCAGTTTCTTTGGCTGTTGCTAAGTGCCTTAGACTCTCTTCTTCCCTTAAGCAAAATTCCAAGTGTTCCAAATCATTGTATCTTTTTTTCTCTTCCAGATCTCCATTCAAGTTTAACACATTTCTGTGTAGCTTATGGATGCTATGCTTATATTCTCAACCAGTAACACTTAGGCACAGTAAAATATGTCTAATCCTTTTTAAAACTTTGATAGATCATGTTAACTTGAATTATTAGGAAAGAACAGTTTTGCATTGTTTCTTTTAGTATTTTGTTAGCACGTGATGCCTTTTCCCCTACAGCCTGTATATTAGTTTGTTAAAGCTGCCAGAATGCAATATACCAGAAATGGAACGGCTTTTAAAAAGGGAATTTAATAAGTTACAAGTTTATAGTTCTAAGGCCATAAATATGTCCTAACTAAGATATCCAGAGAAAGGTACCTTGGCTGAAGGAAGG
>PVIY010063011.1:0-10653 GCA_004026745.1 Myrmecophaga tridactyla | reverse complement strand
AGGGAGGATGTAGCTACGCAGGTGCGCTGGATTGGGGGGGGGGGGCGCATAACCCTGGTGTGTGCTGGTCTAAGGCATGGGGCCCTTTGTGTGCATGTATAGAGCTCTGGCAGCAGCTTGGTGTTATGCCTTTATGGATTGGGGGCAGATGTGACTTGGGTGTGCAGCTCGGCACTTTCTCAGAGCTGGGAAGTGTGGCTGAGGGCTGTGTGCATGCGCGGTTCTAGGACTGCTGTAATGTGCAGTTCCCAGAGCTAAAGGATGTGATTGGGGGCCCGTGAACATGCCTGGGCTTGGGAGTCCTGTAAACGGATGCACTGAGTCCAGGGAGGGCGGGGTGAGGCTGTACGACACTATGGGCGGTAGATGGGGATAGCCTAGGTATGGAGGTTAGTGCCCGCAGCCTTTATGCGCTGGCAACAGCCTGTAGGGAACAGGGAGGGGAAAGTAGTGCTTGGGAGGGGTGCAGGAGAAGTGGGTTGGGCTGCCCTTGGGATGGGGATATGGGGCAGGTACGTGCACTCGGGGCTGGTAGGGTGGGGGCACCTGGAATGCTGGGGAATGGAAGCGGGTGACAGGGTTCAGGTGTGTGAGGTGTGGGGTGAGTCGCAGGTCATGGGCCTGTGCTGGGGAGAGTAGCGCGCCCAAGGAACGCGGCCTGACTTACTTCTTAGTCCCGTGTTCCTGTCCGTTCGCTCCCGTGGGCTCCATGGCACCACGCCTCCGCACCAGGCTCCAGCTTTCTGCCTCTCAGTTCCTCGGCCTCTGGAACCAGGGCTGCCATATGTGGTGCAGAAGGCTCTCCCAGGTCAGCCCTACCCCCGAATTGCTGCCTCAAAGTCACCCTCCTGTCCCTTCTCTAGCTTTTCTGTAGAGTAGGGCCAGTCTCAAGCTACTCTAGTCGGCCATTTTCCTGAAAGTCTTGTTTTGTTATATATATTAAGATGCAATACAATGCAAATATATATATTATATATACCTTTTTTTATATTTTTAGTGATCTTTGGTTCTGAAGAAAATGTTGAAATCTTCAATTCCGATTGTTCATGTATCGATTTATTACTTTAGTCCTCTCAGTTGTTGCTCTGTATTCTTTGAGCCTATATTTTTAGGTGCATATATTCATAATTCTTTTTTTTTTTCTGGGAATTGAACCCGGGTCTCTGGCATGGCAGGCAAGAACTCTGCCACTGAGCCCCTGTGACCCGCCTTCATGATTCTTATACCATTTTGATTTTCCTCTCCTTTTTTCAGAATATATTATTGCTCTTTATATTTTACTGACAAATCATATTTAGTCTGACATTGACATTGACATCAGGTTTACATTGCTTTGCTATTTTCTGGTTTAGCCATCCTGATATAAAGATTATCTCCTATATTTATTCTAAAGGTTTTGAAATTTTGCCTTTTACATAATCATGAATCCATCTAGTATTGATTTTTATGTATGGGATAAAATAGGGATCCAATTTCATCACAAACACCCCTCCCAAATTAGCCATTTGTATTTGTCCTCCCTGATCTAGAATGTCAGCTGTTATTATATAACAAGTTTCCATATACATATTGTACTGGCTCTGGACTCTACTTAATCTATGTGCCCATATCCTGTAGTCTTAATTACTAGTTTTATAGCAAGTTTTAGCATTGTGTAGGTTATGTCCTTGTAACTGTTCTTTTTTTGTGAGTATCTTGGTCCTTTTCTCTGCCATGTATGTTTTAGAAGCAGCGTGTCAAATTCGATAGAAAACCTTGTTTTCTGGAATGCAATGAACTAATATACCGGCAATATTGAGGCTTTTTTTTCATGAACATGGTAGTTCTTTCTATTTATTTTAGTCCTCTTTAATGTCATTCATTAAGGTTTTATAATTCTTAACATAAAAGTTGGCCTTTTGTTAGATTTGTTTGTACTTAGTATATATCTTGCTGTTTCTGTTTAAAGTGATTCCTCTTATTTGATTATATTTTTAACTGCTTTTGTTGTGTAAAAGTGCTATTGCCTTTTGCATATTGATTTTGTATCTTACAGCACTGCTATTTTTAATAAGTTCTCTTATCAACTCTAGTAATTTGACTGAGGGTTGTTTAAAATTTTCCATGCAGGTAATCCTAAAAAGTATATTGGCTCTTATATCAATATATAGATGTACTCTTTATACCATAACATTTTTTGACTTGAAGACAATTTTTCTGTGATATTGATATACATATATTAATATATACTAGCTTTTTGGGGCTCTATCTTTTGGTATGTTATTTTTATCCTTTTACTTTCATTTATTCAGTTTTCATTATACACCTGAATTTTGTTTTTCAGTCAGGAAATCTGTGTTTAACTGGATACTCTAGTACCGTAACATTTATTGCTATTCCTGTATCTGGATCCATTTTTTACTGTTTTATTTTGTTCTCTTCTTTATCCATTCTTTTCTTTATTTCTTTTCCTGGCTTGTCTACTTTTGGATTGAGAGTGTGCTTTTATCCTTTTAATTGTCCCTTTTCTTATTCCTTGAATTACACAAAACTCATTACATACTTAACTTTCAATCTTTGGAATTGTTTTTTTTCTTTTGCTTGGGCAGGCACTGTGAATTGAACCCGGGTCTCTGGCATGGCAGGTGAGAACTCTTCCTGCTGAGCCACTGTGGCCCACCCTTAATCTTTATGATTGTGTGAGTTTAAACCAATTAATTTACCTTTAAGTACCAATTTCACTTTATCTTCTAAGATTTTGTATGTATTTTCAATGTAATTCAGTATATTTTATGATTTCCATTGTGTTTTTTCTCTGTACTCCATGGCTTATGAGTTTACAAGCATATGGAGGTTTTCTTTGCTTTGCTTCCTATTTAAACTACTTTATGGTAAATATGCATATATTTAGTCTGTATCTTATCAGATCTTTAAAAAGTCACTTTGTGACTAAGTACATGATCATTTTCCCTCAAAATTTCAACTGAGCTTGAATAGAAAATATAATTTTAATTTTTTTGACAGCACAGAATTCTATGTATATGTTAGATCAAATAATGGGCCACAGTGTGTCAGATTTATAGTTAGAAACTCCTCCTAGATGCTGGTCTTTAGATCAATTGTATTAATTTTCAGCACTGTTATAGGCTTTCCTAGGTCTCTGTAACTTCAAAGATATTTTAGTTGGAAGACAAAAAGGCTAGCTTAACATGCTTTTAAATGGAAAAAACAAACTGTACCAGTTTTCAACATTAAATTAATTTATGTCTTTTGGTCACACAAAACACATACGAACAACAACAACAAGAGAACAATTACTGGGGGTTGAAATGGAAATTTTTATGACTGTTTAAATAAGATCCATATTTTTTGGACTGTTTTCCTTTTTTTACGTGTATGCCATCAATACTTTGAAAATCCTAGAGGTCAAATAAAAAAAGAGAAGCCTACCAGATTAACATGTAAAATTAAAATGGTTTGGGAGGTCTTTCAGGGTTTGACTATTTTTGTTTCTCATATTTTTATTCTAAAAGTATAGTAGTTAGTTAAGTGCTTTCCCAATGTTTTTGAGGTTTTGATCAATAGCAATTAATTAATGCTATTTTGATCAATCATCAATTAATTATGACTAATATTTAATTAATGCCAAATTAATATTGCTGTAGTTTCCCGGTGTGGATCATGAAACAATTCATGCAAGTGTGTTCTACTTTTTATATTCTGAAAATAATATAGTGTTTTAAGGGCATAAATGTAGGAGTCAGGTGCTTCTACTTAACTTTAAGTGAATAATTAAGGCTTTCTAAGCCTCATATTTTTAATACACAAATTCAAATTATAATAATACCTAACTTACAGGGTTTATGTGACATTTACAAGACATAGGTCACATAAAACATCATAGCGCTTATCATCTAATGAATATTCACCAAAATTTAGCTATTGTTAAATATTATTGTCCCTGTGAATTAAAATTCAGTTTTCTCCGAGTTACAAGCCTTCATGAATAGTATTTTCTGAAGCAATTGATCCTACACACTAATAAACTGTCTACATACTGAATTCCACAAATGAGTATAAAAGCTAAGCCTAGCTGGTTTTGCTGAGGTGGGTTTTAGAGGGGACTTAGAATATCATAAAAAAGCACACTCCGTGGAATCTTAGAGGATGTTGGCCAAACCACATTGTGGCTGTGTCGTTTTTCCTATATTCAGGATGAAGATACATATGGCTTTCAGAAATATGGCGTTAAATAGCCAGTACTTAATATTCTCCATCCTGAACCAATTAAGTGAACCATACAATATGAGCTCTTGTTAAAATGAGTTGGATTTTGTCCTTACAGGAATTTCAAGCATCTATTTTCAATCTCAAACATCTAATTTCCATCTCAAATTACAAAATGGGGGAGTCATTCCAAAAAAGATAGCTATTCTCTATGTGTTAACCTAGTGTTCACAAAGCAACATTCTGAAGTATGGTTGTTTTACTTCTGGATGGATCCCCTGACCGGAGAAGCAGTGGTGATGCTGTAGGATTGACCCATCCATGTGGGTCATGAGACTACATACATGAGTTACGAGAGACAGATAGAGAAAGGCCACTTGTGGTGATACCTCCTCTTTTCTACTGCCCTAAGCAATTCACATCTAGCTCAAAACGTGTATATAACTGCACGTAACCACTTTCATTGGGAGTTGGTTTTCTGATTGTATGAGTCTTCTAGCTGCTCAAATACCATACGATGTATGGGTTTAAACAATGGGAATTTATTGGCTCATGTTTTTGAGAGTTAGGAGAAGCCCCAAATTGAGGCAAGGCAATGCTTTCTCCCCAAAGACTGTGGCATTCTGGGTCTGGCTGCCAGTGATGCTTGGTCCTTGGCTTCTACCTCACATGGCAATACACATGGCGGCATCTTCTCCTTTCTCTTCCAGGTGCTGTGACTTCCAGCTTCTGGCTGCTTCCTGTGGCTTCTTTTTCCATGTCCAATTTTCTTTGTTTCTAAGGACCCACCCTCATTCAGTCTGGACACACCTTAACCAATCACATCTTCAAAGGTCCTATTTACAAATGGATCTACACCTACAGGAGTAGGGGTTAGGATCTGAATGTGCCTTTTGTGAGGGACATGATTCAACCCCCCAAAATGATCCTCAGTTGCTATTTGATTTTGCCTCCTGAGGAGTCTCAGCTCTGCTCCACGTGGCTTATTCAGTCATTCCTGTCAACCATATATACTGTTGTTCTGGTTGGCTATCGCTGCATAACAAACTACATAAAAAATCAGTGACTTGAAATAACAATTCTTTTATTATTTCACAATTTTGTGGGGCAGGAATTTAGGCAGTATTCAGTGGGGCTTATATTTTACTAGAATCACAAAGTAGTATTCAGCTGGTGGCTACTCTGGTCTGGAGAGTCACAGATGACTTCATTCATATGCCTCATGCCTTCATAGGATAGCTGGAAGGCTGAGCTCAACTGGCTCTCTTCTTTCTCCATATAGTCTTTTTTATTTTTATTTTTATTTTTTAGCACCTTGATGGAGGAAGAGTTGGCGTACAATAAGCACATATAAAAGAGTACAATTTGATAAGTTATGGCATGTGTACACACCCATGAAACAATAACCATAGTCACGATAATGAACCTATCTACCATCCCCTAAAGCTCCCTTGGACTCCTTTGTAATGACTCCCTCTCACCCTCCTTGTGCCCAGGCAACCACTGATCTTTCTGTCGCTATAGATTAGTTTGCAATGCTTAGAATTTTATAAAAATGGAATCATATATTGTGTAGTCTTTTTTTTTTTTTTTTCGTCTGGCTTCTTTTACTCAGCATAATTATTTTGAGATGAATCCAAATTGTTGCAAGTTATCAATACTTCATTGATAAGTCATATTCCATCATGCATAGGGACCAGTGTTTGTTTATCTGTTCCTCTGTTGATGGACATTTGGACTGCTTCCAGTTTGGGGCCATTATAAATAAAGCTTCTAAGAAATAAATGAGCATTTGTTTACCAGTCTTTGCATGGACATCTGTTTTCATGTCTCTTGTGTAAACTTCCAGGAGTAGAATAGCTGGCTCATATGGTAGGAAGTTTTAAGAAACTATTTTTGATTTTTAAGAAATTGCCAGAGTGTTTTCCAAAGTGGTTGTACCAAATTATATTCCCATTAGCAATGTTCCAGTTTGTCAGCATCCTTGACAACACTTGGTACAATCAGTCGGCAATTTTAGCCATTCAAATAACCATTCAGATTTTAGCCATTCAAATAGGTGTGTCGTGATATCTCCCTGTGGTTTTATGTTGCATCACCCTAATGACAAATGATGTTGAGCATCTTTCCATGTGCTTATTGGCCATCCATATATCTTCCCTGATGCAATGTTTGCGCATATATTTTGCCCATTTTTTAAAGCTGGTTTTTTTTTCATTTTCTAATTATTGAGGGTTTTAAAACAGCTTTAATGGGGCCCACTATACATACCATAAAGTTCACCTGTGTAAATGAAACAATTTAATGGCTTTTAGTCTATTTGCAGATTTGTATAACCACAATCTAATTTTAGAACATTTTCTTCACCCCCCTAAATAAACCCCATACTCACTAACGCTTACCCTGTTACCAGCCCAGCCCTTGGTAACCACTAATCTTTCTGTTCTGTAGAGTTCTTCCCTGTTCTAGAAATTTCATATAGGTGGAATCATACAATAAGTCACCTTTAGTGTCTGACTTCTTTCACTTACCTTGCTATTTTCAAGGTTAATTCATATCACGGGTATCAGAACTGCATTCCTTTCCATGGCTGAATAATATTCCACTGTATAGATGGACCATATTCTGTTTCTCCATTCATTAATTGGTAGACATTTGGGTTGCTTTCACTTTTGGACTATTTTGAATAATGCTCCTATGAACATCTGTGTATAAGTTTTTCCATGGATTTAAGTTTTCATTTCACTTGGGTAGATTCTTAGGAGTGGAATTGCTGAGCCATATGGTAAATTTATATTTCACACATTAAGAAACTGCCAAATTATTTTTCGTCATGGCCACACTATTTTGCATTCCTACCAGCTGATCGTGAGGGCTCTGATTTCTCCACAGCCTCGCTAACATCAGTTATTACCAGTCTTTTTAATTTTGACTGTCCTAATGTGTGCAGAGTGGTATCTCTTGGTCTTGATTTGCATTTCCCTGATGACTAAGGCTGGTGAGTATCATTGTCTATGCTTATATATCTTCTTTGAAGAAATGTTTCTTCAAGCTCTTCAACCATTTTTAAATTGGGTTGTCTTTTTTTTGCGGTGGTGGGGAGTTGCATGGTCTGGGAAACGAATGGGTTGTCTTTTTATTATTATTTTATTATTGAGTTTTGAGATTTCTTTATATTTACTGGATATAAGTCCTCTCTCAAACAATATCTTTTAAAGAACAGGACTTTTAAATATTGATGCAGTGCAATTTATCAGTATATCTTTTATGGGCTCTGTTTTTGGTGTCATATCTAAGAAATCTTTGCATAACCACAGTCACAAAGATTTTCTCCTGATTTCATTAGAGGTTTTCTAGCTTAGTTTTTACATTTAGGCCACTGGTTCATTTTGAGTTAATTTTTATGCATAGTGTGAGGAAGGGATCAAAATTTCATTTTAATATTAATTGAGCTTTGCCTCTAAGGGGTAGTCCATCCTGAGGAGATGAGAGGAGTAGGGAACCTGTGACTTTAGCTGGGCTGTGAAGGTGAGAGCAGGATTGTCCAACATGTGAAGAAATCCTGGTGATATTATGCAGACTTTGTGGTTAGGGGACCTGGCTCCTCAGTCAGGATTCTCTTTTGGCTATAAGCAATGAAACTTAAACAGGCAAGTCCTAGCTATACATGCCAGGACTCATTGAGAGGGGATCCACTCCCTGGAACCTCCAAGGCTTCATCTTCAAGCACTGAGGGTCCCAGCTCTGTCAACTGAACAGTGCCCCATTCAAACACAAGCCAGCCTCAGGGCCATTGCACAGCTCCTTATCCCATAAGTCTCAGCTCAAATGTTCTCCATGAAGTCTTAGACTCCCTCTATGTGGTCTCTACAGCAGGGTAGAAGGGCTTCTTACCTAGCTGATGGCTTTACCCGAAGTAAATGTTGCAAGAGACAAGGTGGGAGCTATAGGGCTTCTTCTGACCTTGCCTCTGAAGTCTTGCAATATTGCTTCCATTTTACTGTTGTAAGAAGTAGGTTACTAGAAAGGGGGGACAAATACATATCCCTGATTCAAGGAAAGGAGAAATGAATACATGAGGGCATGAATACTGGGGTGCATGGTTCATTAGAAATTTATCTTTAGAGACTCGTCTCCTTGAGAGGAGTCTCGATAAAAATAGTTATTTCCATCTTTATGTAATTGCAGCAATGCTTTCATAGCCCTTTTAAACTTGCACCTTGGAAATGGTCTGGTTGTTCTACCCCTTAATCAGGGCTTGTTAGTGCCAGTCACCTGTATTTGTTGTTTTGCCAGGTGTGGCCACTGTCTTTTTTGTGGAGATTGAATCCATTTAAAAAGCCTGATTATCATGTGTAATTAATAAAAGAATCTAAGTTTGCAACACTGAGGCTCAAATTATGGGCTACCTTTCTACCCCCAGGAAGATCTAGCTTTAATACTCAACTACTCTCATTTCATTACTGAATAACTTGGTTTTAACCCCCAGCTTAATACACAGATTTCCTCAAGTTTGCTTAATACACAAATTCCCTCCAGTTTTATATGTCACTCAAATTCAGATCTTGAACAATTTTTACACAATGTCTGCTGATTCTACTGTCTAATGCAGTTCATTACTCAAATAGTTGTCTTCTTGCTCTCCCTGCTTCAGTCCTTCCTCCTTGCAGCTGAATGTATTCTAAATCTAGTATCTGTGGAAATCTGAAACAGATCATAACACCCGTCTGCTTGCAGCCCTTCAATGTCTGCTTTTCTCACTTAGTAAAACCCAAAGGCCTTACAGTGACTTATGAAGCTCTGCTTTCCCTCTACCTCATTCATTCAGCAAATATTTATTGAGTACCTACTGTGTGCAAGGCATCTTATAGCAGTGAACAAAGCAGGAGAAAATACCTGTCCTTATTGAGTTTTCCCCCACTCGTCGTCCATCCACACTGCCTCAACATTCCAAGCCTGCTCCATCTGTTCTCCATGGTCCTCAGTTTAGTTCTTTATGGTCACATGTCACCTCCTTGGTGACTATTTCTTGACCATCCTATGACCTTCTTTGATCTTCATCAAGAGAAAATATATGAAAGAAGGAACTTTAGTCATTGTCTTTAGATTGTAGATGGACAATTCACTCACTCCCAGTATATCCTGTTCTGCAAAGAAACAATAAATGTTGGATAACTTGAATTGAAAAGCTATTCAAATTAAACCAATAGCATTTAAATTATGTTACATTAAATGGACCATGATACATTATATACTAACTACAAATGAACAAAAATAATGAAGAACTGGTCATATTTTTTTAATATTGTCACTGATGATGCTCAAATTGGTCAGCTTACATGTAATATACCATTTAATTGTCATTCAAATAATTTAGATAATTGTCTTAATATGCCGTGCTACTAGTGTATACAGATTCTTTTCTTTCCTGCACTTTCAAATTTTACTGGATTTGAGCTATTTAGTCAATATTAATTCAAACAGGTTAAGAATATAAAAAATGATTCTAAAGTTCTTTCAATAGATCTAAAACAATATTAAAATAAATTATAATTGTTTGCCACAAAGGAAATATTGCTTATGATTGATAATTTATACAGGGGTCAGCAACTGTGGTTGGTGGGTGAAATTCAACCTGCTGCCTATATTTATTCAGCCTATGAACTAACTATTTTTAAATGGCTGGAACAAATCAAAAGAAGAATATTTCATGGCATGTGAAAAATATAATAAATTTAATAAATAAGGTTTTATTGGAACACCCATTTGTTTACATATTGTCTAGGGGTGTTTTCATGCTATGGCAGTTGAATAGTTGGAACAGAGACCATATGGTTCAAAAAAAGCCTAAAATAAAACTGTCTGATACCTTACAGAAAAAGTTTGCTGTCCTTGAATTAATACATCGATTCTGAACATTCAGTCAGTAGACCATGGGCATTAGAATTAACTGAAGAAATAAAATGTGAGTACAGATTCTCCACCTCTCACCACACCCGCTTAGAGTATTTTTATTTACACATTTATGTTAATATGTTAATTTAAATAGACTAATATAATTTGGAGATATAAAATCCATAAAGTGACTTTACAGATTAAACCACTTGTAATGTAGAACAGATTAAGTCACAGTCTTCATAAGTGGAGTTGTTACTAATTCCCCATTGTGCTGGTTTGAAGGGAAGTATGCCCCCTAGAAAAGCCATGTTTTAACCAAAACTCCATTTCATAAGGGTGGAGTGGTCCCTGTTCAACACTGTATGTTTGAAACTTTAATCAGATCATCTCCCTGGATGATGTAATTTAGTCAAGAGTGGATAAACTGG
The DNA here is from genome assembly GCA_004026745.1 of Myrmecophaga tridactyla. Lineage (NCBI taxonomy): Eukaryota > Metazoa > Chordata > Mammalia > Pilosa > Myrmecophagidae > Myrmecophaga > Myrmecophaga tridactyla. The sequence continues at coordinate 121 of PVIY010063011.1, read as the reverse complement.
ATTAGGTGATGACATGTCTCCACCCATTTGGCTGGATCTTGATTGGTTTATTGGAGTCCTATAAAAGAGGAAATATTTTGGAGAATGAGAGATTCAGAGAGAGCAACACTATGAAGCAGAG
>PVIY010063010.1:0-10655 GCA_004026745.1 Myrmecophaga tridactyla | reverse complement strand
TTGAAATGCTAGTGGTAAATGAAAGCGAGGGGTAAGGGGTATGGTATGTATAATCTTTTTTTCTCTATTATCGTTTTATTTCTTTTTCTGTTGTCTTTTTATTTCTTTTTCTAAATCGATGCAAATGTTCTAAGAAATGATGAATATGCAACTATGTGATAATATTAAGAATTACTGATTGTATATGTAGAATGGAATATCTTAATTTTTTTGTTAATTTTTTAATTAATAAAAAAGTTTAAAAAAAACAGCAAGTGCATTTACCAATTGTGCATAAAATGAAAAATAACGACACACACACGAGTGTGCATTCGACTCCTATTATTCGCAGTAACTGTGTTCCATAAAGCCACCTCCAACACTGAATCAATGCATGCTGACCCACCCACCGCCCCCGGGAAACTCAGGGTTAGGCTCCTGCCAGCCTCTGGGCATGGCATTTTCATCAATCGATCAATACATAACCTTGTTTTATGTTTCTGTTTTAATAAGAATAATCAGCATATATCGTCAATTCACTAACACTATAACTCTGGCCTGAACAAAGTTTCTCTAATACATGGGTTTCTGCCATCCGGGCCGTGGCAGCCTTCTTGTGCTCGAGGACACCAGACAGACTCACGGCATTACATTTGGGGCCATCTTAAAAAGCAAAATCACCACAAAAGGCACAAAAAAATATATGAAAAGTGTGCCACTGAACAGACGGTGAAAAGGACGCTTGTTTATAGTCTGAGAGCCAGAACGAGAAGGCAGAGAGCCTTGACCCGTTCAAGCTCAGCTGGGAATGTGCATGTCAGGGGACGTGGATTTTTCATCACTCTGCGCATGCCCGGGAATGGCTGCGAGATCTGCAAGCACTGATTTGGGGGTTACGAATAAATTTTAGCAAGTCACTAGATTCACAAACCGAATCTGCAAATACTGAGGATTGGCTATAAATAACAGCTCGTGTGCGCACGGCTTACCTGTTGCCTCCAGGGGACAGACGTACAGGAAGATTCAAAGTGTACCTTTTATTCTTTTTGAATTTTGAACCACATGAATGCATTATCAACCACAAAACAAAGACAAGTTAAATTGTAAGTAAATAAAAGAAAGGAAGAGGGAGGTTTTGTAAAAATGTCAAAAAAGACAAATGAGATCGACAATGCCTTCTTGACCAAAAGGGGGAAAAGCAACAAATTAAGGTCTCAGTGCCTAAGAGATTTCAAACAGAGTCAAGAGGCTATTCTGGACGTTACTCTAATGTAAGCTTCAGCTAGATACTGCAAATTGCCGTAGCATACCGAGCCCCAACCAAGAGTGATCCTGAAAACCCTAGGGAGAGCCCTGGGCTCTATCTAAGACTCCATGAAAATTTTACCTATTAGGTTTACTTTTTCAGAAACTTAAGGCCTCCAGGTGGTTCCTAGGCCAGATGAGCCCTGAAACCCAGAGGCACCAGTCTTCCAAGGACACCAACCAGTTGGGTCCCCCTACTCCATAATGTCAACACCCCTTTGCAGCATGAAGTTAGAATGGTCATTGCCCAGATACCCCTGAAGATGGAATGAACGATCAAATGAGAGGGGGAAGATGTAAATGAGGAATGACTTCTGACTCATTACATAGATATTTCTTTTTTAGTTTCTAGTGTATTAGAACAACGAGAAGGAAATACCTGAAATTGCTGAACTGTAACCCAGTAGTTTTGATCTTTGATAATGATTGTAACTATATAGCTTTTGTCATGTGACTGTGTGATTATAAAAACCTTGTGACAGACACCCCTTTTATCTAGCATACGGGCAGACACAACAAAATAAAGATATGCATGAAAAATAAAATAAGTAAATTTTAAAAAATAAAATAAATGAAAAACAAAGAAACAAATCTCAAAGCACAGGAAGTGAAAAGTGCCTGGAACAGCCCTAGGGGTGTCCTGTTTTCCCCTATAGGACTCACTGAGGCTCCGAACCAGAGGTTCCCACCATTCCATCTAGGTACAGGGAGATTTTCTGGGTGCACCCACCCTGACCACAGCTGGAACCATGGGACTTACTCCAGCCACTGAAATGCAGACAACACGAGTCACCTCCAGGTGGAAGTATTAAGCAGCAGCTGAGTCACTGCACTTTTTCCTCTGCCAGGTGGCTGGCCATCTTTGAGGTGACAGCAACTGCAGCCTGAGCCTTGGGGTGTTTACAAGGAGCAAAATCTCCCTGCTGGCCCACCACGGACATGAGGTGTGAGAGAGAGAAAAACAAACCTTCCTAAGAGGCTGCTGAGATTCCGGGCTGTTTGTCACAGCAGCACACCCAAGGCCACACTGACTGATACATGTCCAATGCCTCCCCTGATAGAGGCTGGGTCCAGTGGCACAGTGAGGCCCCATGGCCAGAAGGTGGAACATTTTGCATCATGATAGCAGGCCCAGGGGCCCAGGGAGGCAGCCCACTCAACTTGTGCCATGACCAACTAAGCTGTTCTTCATGGAGGGCAGGGCTCCCTCCTCCTGCTCCCAGGCCCCGCTGGCATTGGTGCCCAGCAGATGTGGGTCCATACAGCACCCTGCCAGCCCCAGGCCACCCAGCACAAGCTGGGGTTGACTGGTTCATGTCTCTGTTCCCCATTTATGCAGCCTTTAGCCAATGCCCACTGTGTTCTCACTATTTCTTGCATGTGTGCTCATCCGATCCTTACATGAACCCCAAGAGTCAGGGATGACTGTGATCCCATATTACAAATGCGGAAACTGAGGTATGGAATGGCCACTGCCCAAGCTGCTTCATGTGGCTGTAGGGATATGAATTCTCTTCCCTCTTGGACCCCTCTTCTCTTCTACACCTACATCTGCCTCCTTCGTGAGCTCACCTGGTCATGCAGCTGTAAATGCCTTCCACCTGTTGAGAAGCCGGTGCCCCTGCACCTGAGAGGTTTCTGAACGATGCACACAGCCAGCTCCACGTAATGGAGACACCGCCCAATGAACACAACCAAACCAGCTCCTTCTGTGCCCCCTGTCTCCAGCCATGGGGCCCAGATGCCCCTGGACGTCTCCACGTGGGGACGTCTCAACCCGCCCACACTGTGCCTGACCTTTCCCCAAACCTAACCCCCCTCCTCTGCATGTATGCTGTTCCCCCACCCCAATCTCAGCTGAGGCAGCTCCATCCCTCCAGGTGTTCAGGCCAAAATCAGGCTCCTCTCCCTTCCACCCCTACACTCAAGAATCTTTCCATAGGTCTCACTAGGCTGCTTTCAAAGTCAATCCTGAATCCACCCCCATCTACCCCCTCCTCCTAATCCCCCTTGTCCTCATTCACACTGCTCCTCCAGCACATCAGGCCCAGTCCTGCCTCAGGGCCTTTGCACAGCCATTCCCTCTGCCCGATACACCATCCCCCAGATCTCTGCAATGAATCTCTGCTCAGTGTCACCTCCCTGAGAGCCTGGCCTCAAATAGCTTCTCCCCATGTCTGTTTCCTCCCATCCCCTTCTCTGCTCTGCTTTCTCCACGCCCCCATATCATCCACCATGTGACATATTTTGTTCCTTGCCTACGTGCACCCTCCCCCCCTGCCAAAATATAAGTGGGGACTTGTCTGTCTCGCTCTGGCTGGTCCCCTCAAGCATGGCACAGCACAGGGTACAGACCACACACCCTTCGGGATGTACCCCACAGATGGCTCTGACCCACACAGCTCCCTCAAACCCTCCATGGCACCCCAGGCCTCCAGAACTGAGGCCGGGAAACACATGTGTGGCCTGCATGTGCCTGAGCAGGACAGTGTCGAGCTGGCCAAATGCTGGCAGGTCCTTTCCTTTATCTCTTAACTGAGGTCTAGACACCAGGTCCCCAGAGACACCCACAGGCTGGTTCAGGCAGCTGGCCCCCTTCCCAGGCCTCTTGCCAGCCCGGTGGGGCGGGGGCAGGTAGGTGCAGCACCCCCACCCCACCCCCCTGCACACCTAATCCCCAAACTGGATAATCCCTGCACGTGCTCCGTCCACCCCTCACGCCCAGCTGGTGCAGGGCCGGAGGGAAGACCTGAGGGTTCACGGCCCTCAGAGACCCTATCGGAGCCTCAGTTTCCCCATGTGTAAATGTCCTGGCCCCGCAGTCACTGTTTGGTGAGCAGTGATAGGGGCTGGAGCTCACTTCTTTCTGTGCTGCTGAATCCTCAGGACACCCAGTGCCCGCAGTTTGAGAGAAACAGTTCGGGGTGCACGGCTGTACCCCAGCTCACCCCGCCTCCTGGGAGGTCCCAGGGACTGCCCCAAGAGCCCCCCAGTAGCCCTCCACTGCCCTCTCTTCCCACCATCAGCTCCAGCATTGCGGAGAGCTCTGGGTCCCCCAAGACCTGCCCCATCCAGAGTCTTCTACCCCTCAGCCATCGGTTCCCCAGGCTCAGGCCAAAATCCCCCTGGAGATCCACATCCCCCTCACCTCTTTCCACCCGCCGAGGCCCCCTGGCTCCCCTCCAACTACACCGACTCTGTTTCTGATGCTCACACATGCCCGTGCCCTCCCGCCCCGCGGCCTCCGCGCCCACCACCCCTGCTGCCTGCCCGCGGCTGCACCTTCTCATCCAGGTCTGGGCGGCTGGGCCGGCAGGTCCCGGCCCCTTGCTGTCCCCATGACGGCCTGCTTCCTTCTCCCCAGCACACTCATGGCTGTCCGGTCTGATCTAATCTAGCGAGCGGCAAACTGTTTCTGCTGAGGGCCAGACAGTGAGCGTTTCTGGCGCCGTGGGTCCTGTGCACCTGTGCCATGACTACTCAGCTCTGCCACTGCAGCGTGAAAGCCGCCAGAGGGAATGTGCACGTGAACGAGCGGGCCTGTGTGCCAATAAAACTTTATTTACAAAAACCAGCGGAGGGCGGCTGCGTGGCTCAGCAGGCAGAGCTCCGACCTGCCGTGCTGGAGGTCTGGAGTTCGATCCCTGGTGCCTCCTGCCCATATGCAAATTTGAAAAAAAAAAAAAACCAGCGGAGCCCAGATCTGGCCCACGGGCAGCAGCCTGTCAAGCCCTGGCCTGAGGTGTCCCCTTGCTCACCTCCCGCACCCTGGGTCCCCACCCCATGACCTGAGGGCTCCATGGGGGCAGCCAGGGCATTGCTCTCAGCCCCTGATGTGGCCCCGACACTTGGAACCCCACCTGGCCCATAGGAGGGCTCATTACATGCTTAATAAATGTCCATCTTGGGACTGAAGAAAAGTCCACTCCACCACCAGCCTCGGTAAACGAGCCCAAAGCCCTCCTGCTCCATCTGGCTGACATGTCCACGGAGGTCAGCGCCTGTGGGCCCTGCGCCCGCGCTCGCCCCAGTACCGCGGTGGCCCAGAGAACAGCACCCACAGCACAGGCAGGTGCGCTGAGGACCCAGGAGGCCTAGGTGCTAAGGCCTCCCCACTCAGGGGACCAAGGTGCCGGCGGTCAAAATGGAACCGGGAGCCACAAGTCCCCAAGTCCACAGCCTCAGCCCTGGGCACTGCTGACCCACAAGGAGGGACAGAGGGACATCACGTCTCCACAACCCTTCACCCCAACCACGGGCCCGAGAGGAAAGGGTCGCTCCCCACCCAGGTCCGGCTCACCACTGCCTCCCTAGCAGCTCCAGGGACCCTGTACCTTTCCAGCCCCAGGCCTTGGCTGTGCCCTTTGCTTGCTCCAGAAACTTTTGTCTCCTGCAGGGCTCGCACAAATGTCTCCTTCCAGGCAAGCTGTCCCTGTCTACCCCATTCCCTTTTTTTTAACTTTTTTTCTTGTATGGTATAACATATATTCAAAGCAAAGAAATAAAAAAGCAATCGTTTTCAAAGCACTCTTCAACAAGTAGTTACAAGACAGATGCCAGAGTTTGTTGTGGGCTACCATACGACCCCATTCCCTTTTACAGCTCTTCCTGCTTTCTTCCTTCTTCGGCAGCCAGCTCCCTCACTCACCTGATGTTTACCAGTGGGGTGCCAGGCATTCAGGGTACAGGGAACTATGAAGGGGATTACAGAGACAATCGATTCTGCCTTCACAGGGCAGAAGACAAGGAAGAAAAGCTGTGCATGTCAGGCTCTGACAATGTGATGGTGACAAAGCAGGCTCAAGGGGATGGGGCAGGGGGCAGGGGGGGCCCCACGGAAGCGGTGGCATCTGCCCCAAAACTTGAAAAAGTTAAGGAACTAAACCACATAGACATGGGGGAAAAATATTTCCATGAAAAGGCCCTGAGGCAGGGCCAGGCCTGGCGTGCTGGAGGAGGCCGGTGTGGGTGTGGCCGGAGTGGAGGGAGCGAGGGAGAGAGCGGGAGGAGGGGAGGGCAGGGAGGGGACGGGGCAGGTCCCTGCACACATGCAGGGCTCAGGGCTGCTACAAGGGGACAGTTGTCTTCAGTCTCTTCCAACACCCAGAATGGGGCAGGGCGTGCAGCACCTGGGGGAGGGTGGTGGGAGCCATGGAGGGCTGTGGGCAGAGGAGGGACAGGATGCCACTAAAAATTCCAGTTTGGGATAGAACTCTTCTGGAATGAGCTGGAGGGAGCTCAGGGCGGGGGGGAGGCCAGGGCAGGCATGACCACACCGGCCCAGGCGCGCCACGCTGGGGCTGGCCTGGAATGGAGGCAGAGGAGGTGGGGAGAAGTGGGGGGGGGGTTCGATTATGAAGGCAAACTCAACAAGGTTTAGCACCCGCTATGGGGGCCAGGGTTGGGGGTGGGGAGGGGGACAGGAATGAAGCACACCGTCCCGAGGGGTCACCATGATGGAGGCTTGGGAACTCCTGGACCACAGCCCCCAGGCAGGTCGCCGGCCTCTGCAGCTCACCAAGAGACCATCTCCGACCCCCAAGCCTTCCCGAGACCCCCTCCATGAACGGAGCCGGCAGGGACAGCCCCTCTCGAGCCCTCCCGAGTCCCTCCTGGACCACGCTCTGGGGGTGAGAAGCCCATGCATGGAGAGGAACCGGATTCTAAGCCCTAACATATCCTGTCTCGCGCCCACGGGGCTGCCCAAATCAGCCTGGCCGATCACATCGGGAGCCAGCCCCGCCGTGGGGAGGAAACCCCTGGCCTCTCTCGGCCCCTGTTGGACAGGCCACGAGTCACACCGATCTTTGAGGCAAGCCGTGGGGTACCAGGGAGTCAGGTTCAAGCCTGGATGCCCTGGACCCGGTCCTTCCATGGCTGGGAATTCCTCGGCTAGAAATGGAGGTGTCTGCGGGAGCAGGTCACGTTCAGTGACAACGACGACAGCATCGTTACAACTGGATGGACCTCAGGCAGGTTTACAGTTGGCTTTGCACACACGCCAACACTGATCTGGCTGTAAGCCTAAGGTCTGTGAGGCGCTCACACTGGGCCGAGACCCACGGTCACCCTCTGAGGTCAGTATCATCATCGACCCCATTTTACAGACTGGGCCAACGAGGCAGCCTCCCTTCAAGGTCCCACAGCAGCTGGGATTCAAACCCAGATGGGGACAGGAAATCCAGATTTTTACAGATGAAAAAGCAAGTTATAGGACAGGCACAGGATAGCTGTTTTCATCAGGGGCGAGTCTGCCCACGGGACATTTTTAGCTGTCATGTCTGGGGGAAGGGGAGCTGCTGGCATCGAGCAGGCGGAGGAGCCCAGGGAGGCTGTGTGACCCCCTACAATGCACAGAGCGTGCCCCCCACCCCCACCCCATTGCAAAGAATTTTCTGGCCCCAAATGTCAATAGTGCTGTGAGAGAAACCACTTATACAACGAATCCATCTTAGTAAAAAACACACAGATCCATTTACACATTTATACCCTTGTCTGAGCAATAAAGAAAGCACAAGTAGCTAACAGCACTTACACTGGGAAGATGGGTTTGGGTGGGGGGAGGGGGGCGGCCGCTCTGAATTTTAAAATGAGTGAAATAAATGGCTGGCCGGTGGAACTGGATTTTGGAGGATCTCACTGCAGGGAGGCAGGGTGCGCTCCTTCTCGGGGGTCCCTGACGCTCAGACCCAGCCACAGCCAGAGCAAGGGACAATATGTACACACACACCCCCATTGGCTCACAGAGCCCCGTGAGAAGACGTCTGCGGTGTGGCTTTCTTGTGGTCAGCCAGTCTGGGGTTATTTAGCCTCCGAGCAGCCCAGGCCAGAGGGCTGACAGTGGAAGAGGGGCCGGAGAAGGGACCCTGACTTCCCCAGGTGCCCCCACCATGTGCGCTACTCGCCAGGTCAGGCGACCAACTGCTGGCAAAGAGCAAGGACGAGGCGACCGGCTTGTCGGAATTAACCGGGTCATCTACCAAGTGGCTCCAGATGGCATGGGGAAAGGAAGTGAAGAGAGCCTTCCAGAGCCAGGGGGTGGGGTGGGGTGAGGGCTTGGGGGTGGGGTGGGGGAGACTCCCAAGTGTTTCTCTCTCTCCTGTGTTTTTTCTCTCTCCCCAGACGCTTCTCCCAGCTCCCAGGCACCTCCTCGCCTGCCAAGGAAGCTTCGGGAGGCCCAGGGGGAGAAGGCAGGACGGGTGCCCAAGTGGGTGTCTGCAGAGACTCTGCCGGCGAGGGCTGCTGGGGGTGGGAGGAAGCAGAGAATTCTAGAGAACCGGAAACTTCCTACTTGGTAGCCTGTGACCTCGACCGGGAAGGAGCCATTCCTTGAGACTGTGGCTGAGCTCTGCACACTACCCCAAACCCAGGCAGGAGGGAATCCGGGGGCACTGAGCCAGGTTGCCTACTTCCCCACACCTGTTCTGTAGGAAGGTGAGCCAGGTCTGCCCAGGAGAGGAGCAGTGGGACACGAGGAAGCCATGGTCCCTTTCCCCAACTACAGCGGCCAGGCAGTGCCCAGGGAGGCTTGGGGAACAGGGCACCAAGACCCCAGAACCTGCTGGTGGGGTCTCAGCACTGAAGGCCACTTCAAATGTCATCCCTTTGCAGCCCTCGTTTCACTGGTGGGTAAACCACAATCCGGAAATGTGGTAAGGAAGTGGGCAGTGCACCGGCACCCACGTCTGAAGACTTCCAGAAAAAAGAAGAGACAGAGCCAGGGGGCTGACCCAAATGGCCTCATAGCCCCCCCACCTGCACCCCAAGCTGCTCCAACCCTTCCAAATGAACAAAGTGTGCTCAAAAGGGTGATGGCTAGTGGGGGAGGGGGTGAAGCCGAGAAGCTGGAACTCGCAGAGGGGGACACTCCAAAGGAGTGGGTCCAGACAAGGGGGTCGCATCTAGGGCAGTGTCACTCCCTTGCCCGCAACGGCCACCAGAATGGGGATATCCGCACACTCAGAGCAAGCACCCCCTAGCCAAAAAGTGCGGGGAGGAAGACCACCTCAAGCACCCCGAGCCTGGGGCGTTCCCCCACCCCGCTCTCTAAGTGGCGCATCCCACCCCTCCCTAGGGGGAAGTGGAGACCACCTTCCCCGCATACCTCCAAGAGGGGCTGCTCCACCCACGGCCTCCCAGAGTGGGGCCTTACGCCCACCCTACGCCTCCGGGCCGGGGGTCGCCGCCAGACACCCCCGAGTGGGCGGCGCCACGCCGAGCGCCCCAGGGCGGGGCTTTTCATCCTCCCCAGCGGCGCGTCCCCCGAGCCCCGGCGTGGCGCGCTCCGTCTCCCCCGCGAGCGCCCCCGAGTGGAACGTTCCAGCCTCCCACAGGCGGCGGGTCCCGCGCCCCTCGGCGCTCGGACGGGTCCACTGGGCCGCGGCGAGGGGGGTCTCAGGCGGGTCCATTCGGGGACAGGGGAGGGAGGGAGTCCAAAACCGTTACCTGCCGTCGCCCCGCTATCCGCGGCCCACGCCGCTTCCGTAGGCACGGCCCCCGCCTCGGCGCTCTCCGCCTCGTCCGGTACCTCCAGCTCCATGGCGGTGCGCGCAGACCTGCGGGCGAGCGGCCCGAGGTTGCGACCCAAGCTGCGGCCGCCACCGCCACCACCGCCGCCGCCGCCGCCGAACAACAACCGCCGCTGCCGGCTGGAGCGCGAGGGAGGGGGCCGGGCCGCGGGCGCGGGGGCGGGGCCGGGGGCGGGGCCAGGCGGGCGCCATGGCGTACGGCGCGCGCCGCCAATCGGGGCTCGGGGACAGGGCCCGCGTGCGTCCCGACCTCGGGAGCTCCTCGCGCGCCCCCCGGCGTCCAGGGTTGGGAGTGCAGCGTCATTCTCATCTAATAGTGACATTTCCAATATTCGATACGGAGGTTGACGTCAATGCTAACATTAATAAAATATTAATATTGACGTTAATAATCGACGTTTGGTTTGATATTTTATAGTCAACGTTGATATCGATATTGATATTTGGTGCTATTCAACATTTAATATAGGCATTCAACATTTAACTTTCATATAGGTATTTAAATACCAAACGTTTCATGTTGATATTTACTATTAATATTGATAGTAATATTCAGTTTAATACTGGTATTTAAGTATTCCATTTCTAATAGTAATATTTTTAATATTGATACTTAATGTTTGCATTTATATTGATATCTAAATATTCAGTGTTTACTACTGATATTTAATATTAATGTTGAGACTAGCCAAGTTCAATAAGCATTCAACCTTTAATATTATATCATGCTTATATCTGTATCTTATATTAATATGGATATCTAATATTCAGCCTTTGCTTTTACTTATGTTCGGTATTTCATACTGATATTTAATATCACTATTGATAACATTCCATTTTAAT
>PVIY010063009.1:0-10653 GCA_004026745.1 Myrmecophaga tridactyla | reverse complement strand
GTTCCATTTACACCAACAGTCCCTTCACACACTCCAGGTCTTCTCCATCAATCTCTTCACAGTTCCTCCAAAGTCTTCCCCTTAGCCATCCAAAACACTGTTCCAACAGATCTGGTATTTGCAAACCGCAGCAGCACCCCACTCTCCGGTACCAACTCTGTTCTAGTTTGCTAGCTGCTGGAATGCAACACACCAGAGATGGATTGGCTTTTAATAAAAGGGGATTTATTTTGTTGGTTCTTCAGAGGAAAGGCAGCTAACTTTCCACTGAGGCTCTTTCTTACGTGGAAGGCAGGATGGTCTCTGCAGAGCAACGATAAAGAGTTCCAAAACACCAGAAGGGGATCACAAAAGCTATGAGGGAAAGATAAAGGAGAGGGCAGATTGCAGCGACAGGGCAATGTTGCTTGATTGCTACATAGAGCTGAATTTGATGGGATTATACCAATAAAATTGGGTGGACGGAGCCCCTCTAAATTAGGGGTAAAGGCCTTGGTAGGAGCCAGAAGGAAGTGCTCACAAGACTGGAAGGATTTAGAATACCACATTGCCCTCTGAGCCTCTGAACACAGTCCAGGAAGGCGAGAACCAATAGTTGATGAGGTCTCCCTGCTCACTGAACAGGACAGTGAGGGTGATAATTCTACTGATAAGCATTTATTCCCTGAATAGGAAAGTATGAATTCCCTTATCTATTACTCCTTTTAAAAACAATAGTTAAGGGTAGAACCAAAGAATCTGTTACTCCTGTAGAACATTGTCCCTTTGCTCACATTCCAGTGAAAGGGTTTAAGGGGGGAATCCAGACCTTCATGGGGATCTTAGATACAGGTGCTAGGTGACAGTGATTTCAGGCTCCAGCAGGGTCAAGGGCAAATTATTTGGACTGGAGGGCTTGGAGGTGTTGAGCTGACCCATGGCAGGCAAGTGCACATGTGCTTGATGTGGGGGAGGGAACTTTTGGGCCATTTCTGTGCCAATAATCATTGTTCCATGGTGAGTGGATTATGGGTGTTGTCATTTTGCCTGCCTGTGGCATAGCAGGAAATACTTTTGTTGCCTGAAAAAAGATATCCCTTTGATGAGAGATTGAGCCATAACTATGAGGCATGCCCGTATGCACCCAACACCAGTGTTGTCAGAGCCTAGCAGAATTGTTCAGCAAAGGGTAACACCACTTCTCAGACGTTTCCTTGTTGCTTTAGGATAATGCAGGCAGGTGTGCCTAGAATCTCCCAGTCACAATATAACAAACAAGTCTGACTGGTGAGAAAGACCACAAAAGCCTAGAGGCTAAGAACAGGTTATTGCAGATTAAATGCTGAGGTGCTGCCTTTGGCCCAGAAGTACCTGATATCATTGCTGTCTCTGAGGCCATGGCAGTCCATGCAGGGGACTGGAATGTCATTGTGCAAACCTCTGGCCATCTCTCTGTGGATTAGGGATGAAGGTCAATTTGCATTCAAGTGTAATGTCCTCTGATATACACTTACTATGCTTGAATGGGAATATCTTCATTCCTTCCACAATTTTTCTCCAATGAGTAGGGCTAGATTTGCAACACACCCAATTTCCCAAAGAAATACTTGTCATCCACTATATTGATAACATTGTCATGGCAGGTACCATTAAAAAGCAGGCTGACCAGACCTAACAAAACTTCATAGATGTTATGACAACTTCAGTTTGGATAATCAGTCTTACCAGGTCAAGGGTCCAGCTTGATGGTACAATTTTCAGGGGCCACTTGGGCTTGTCTCCAGAGGAGCACCCAAGAAAGAATAAAGTAAAAGTTATTGTTCCCTTACACAGTTTATATAAACTTCAGTAGATGGAAAACTCTTGTGTAGATTGGCCTGTACAAGTTTATATGTAAAAACATTGATTGCCATAACTTTTTGTAGTTCAGGACTTATTTGGAAGCCATTATTTATAAGAATAGCTATACAACACCACAACTCAAATAGCTATTAGGCTTATTTGGCTCCTGGAGACATGTGCCATATCTAGCATTCTTTTGGACACTTCAAGGAAACTACCTTTGAGGGTGCCAGACAGTGTAGGCAGACACAAGGTGCTGTGCAACTTGCAGTGGCACAAACTCTATTACTAGGGCGAATGGATCCTTGCAGTCTTATGGAACCACAAATCTTGGTGACTCCTACCCATGAGAAACTGGAGCCTATGGCAACATGAAATAGCCACAGGGTTCCACCAGCCCACTTCATTTTGGATACACAAACTACCTGTTGTAGCAAATAAGCTTGTCTCCTCTGATTAGAAGCTTTTAGCCTGTTATGGGGCCTTACTGGAGACAAAACATTTAATGATTCTTGTGTCATATATGACTTTAAGACCGGAACTGCCCATCCTGAGTATATACTCCCTGATCTTACTAATCAAGTAGGACAGGCTGTGCAAAGCTCAGTAAATGGTATATCCAAGACTGGCCAACCAGGGCCTTAGGGAACCAGCTGACTTCATGAATATATAGCTCCTTTGATGGAGAAGGTTGAATGGCTTGGAGGGCCTCCTCCTGCTCCTCCCTTAGCTAAGCTTTGCCCTGGTACAAACATTTTCCAGCTGAATCCATAAAATTCAAGACTGATGGAGTCCTTTTTTTTTTTTTTAAATATTTTTATTGACAGATCTTCACACACATACATTCCATATGTGGTATACAATCAATGGCTCACAATATCATCACATAGTTGGGTATTCATCACCATGATCATTTTTTAGAACACCTGCATCACTCCAGAAAAAGAAATAAAAAGAAAAAAGAAATGCATAAGAATAACCTTCAGGATAACCTTTGTCTTATGTGTTGAAATATATTTTCCAGGTTTTTCTTTTGGCATTTCACTGATGGAGTCCTTTTGAGCTGCTATGGCCATTTGCGCCAAGGATAATCACCTACTGACTGAAACTGAACGAAGTTATTTGACCCAATGGGCTAAACTTCATGATATAGTTATGGTTCTGCAGGCCATACCAATCCAATGTCTTGCAAAAATATTTACAAACTCGTGGGCCATTGCAAATTGCCTAGTTATATCATTTAGTGACTGACAAATTAATGCTTGGACTTTTAGAGGTATAGAGACAGGGGCTCAGGGCCTATGGCAACATCTTGCAAACTGGATAGATCTATTTGTCATCCATGTTGATTCCCATGGCAAAGGGTCAAGTGCCGTAGATCATGCATGGTATTCCCATGCTGACCATGCATGAACCATATAGGTTGCCATGATTGCCCATTATATTGACCACTGAAAGGGTCGGTGAAGTCTGCCTCGATACTGAACTTTGAGCCTTTGGGCTTGGACAGACTGCCTAGGTAGCCACTCCTAGGCAATATTCAATTCAAATTGTTGGGCTAAACATTTTCACCCTCAGGGAGTAAAAGGAGGGGGGGGTTAGTAATGTCTCTTTCTCTCCCAAGGAATTTCACTGCATTGAACAATCCCATCACCCACGGGCCCTAATGATACTGGCTTTTATTAAAGCTCCTGAGCAGATCAACTGCTGTCTCTGTCAGCATTTGAACTGAGATGATGGAGTGTCACTGCACATTATTCCTTTCAACCTGTCCACAGAGTGGACAATACTGGCTTACAGGATGTCTGTACTAATCGCACAAGCTACAACTCTGTAGACAAGTACAACTGACTGCACTGGGCAACGGAGCCATGTTTTGCAGTCTAAGGTCTTCCTATTGGCAGTGACCCAACCTGGAGGAGAGTTTCTACTGCTGTATTCTATACACGAACAGCACAAGGCCCTGCATGAGAGATGTTTCTAATGACTATTTTAACCAAATAGTGTGGTTTGTTTCTTAGGAAATAAATGAATCTAGATATGTTGCAAGTAACATGAAGGACACCAAAAACTCATGTCAACTCCTCCACAGTTAGAGAAACAAAGCCTTTTTACTATTCAGCTGGCTTGGGCTGTGCAATGAGTGGGGCAACTGGTTGTGCTACCTCCTCCAAGCAGGCCTGCTGACTCTGCTGTGGGTGACCCTACCGTTGTCTCCTCAAATGTTGACTTAAGATGAAGAAAATTGGTGCACAAAATGACATCATTCAGAGCTTTGCACCATGCCATGGGATATGGCTCACTGTCAGAAATGGATAATAGACTGGTCAAGATATTTCATTTGACTTTGGGGTCTCAAGAAAAGTCAGGCTATGAACTGGGGTAGGGGGCAGTACTAGTGTGGTCTTTGACCTGGCACCTTCCCTGGATCTACCAGTGCATATGGAGTTCAGGACCAGGTATATTTGCATCGAGGTCATAAATCCCCTGGTAGATAAGGAGACTGCAGGCACATTCAATCAGTAGGATGAAACTGCATCCAAAGATTGTGAATATTGACTGAGCAGGCTGTAGAGATATATTGAGGTTGCCTTCTAAGAGGAGAAGATGGACAAACAAAATATTTGCATAGCCAAAAAGTCTACTGTAGCAGATATTAGATATTCCCCATATTTATTTTCTTTTTATTTCAAGGCAATTCACCTCTTTTTTTTTTATTGAATGCATTTCCCCACAGACTACTGCACACTCCTTGCAAATAGACTACATTTACTAGTAACCTTTTCAGTCATGTGGAATTGTGACTAAGTTTTGGTCATGATGTGTGGAAGGTCAAAATTTCATTATCAATGATTTAGAGGTCCTTATTTCTTTACTACTACTTGGGGTGTAAATATGTGGAAAGTCCTCTTGGATCACAAGATGAAAGCTAGACCTAAGGGGGTGCAAAGCAATGAGGGAAGGAGCCTTGACACCTGACACAAAGGCATAGCTCTTGCTCTTTGCTTTTTTGAGAGAGAGAGAGAAAGAGAAATAAATTTATATTTTAAAGCTATAACTAGATTAGAGTTCTAGTACATCCAACCAAAAATTATTACTAAACTACTTCTGGTAGAAAAACTGGAATCCATAACATGTATTTTTCTGATTCCAAATCTTACACGATTTACATAAACTTCACTAGATGGAAAACACTCATGAGGATTAGCCTGTACAAGTTTATATATAAAAACATTGATTTTCACAACTTTTTCTCATTCAAGACTAATTTTAAAGCCATTATTTATAAGAACAGCTATACAATACTACCACTCAAATCTCTTCATTACTTGATGCTAAAAAATTTTGAGTTCCTTTGCTATTTTTTTTTTGTAAGCTATATGGCAGGGGTCATGTTTCATTCTTTTTCCATGTGAGCATCCCGTTATTTCAGCAACATTTGTTGGATTTTGTGTTTGCTTGTTTGTTTGGTTTGTTTGTTTGGGGAAGTGCACAGGCTGGGAATTGAACCTGGGTCTCCCGCATGGCAGGCAAGAATTCTACCACTGAGCTACCCTTGCACCCCCTTCACTATTTCTTTATAATTGTGAATTTTGATGAACTATGAGTTAATATAAGCAGCAAAGGAGTAAGGACTTAAAATTATTGCAATGATAATCTCCTAACATGTAATTTAGGGAAAAAAGTGCTAAATAGTGAATTATGCACTTTGATACACACACACATACACACACACGAAAATTCCTTGGACATGTAATTAATACTAAAAATAGGTCCTCACAGAATTGTTGTGATGGCTGGAGGAATAAAGGTCAGGAAAAACTGCCATCTGAACAAGGGATCAGGAGGATGCCCAGAAGAATCTGCCACCAGCGGCTTTGGGTGGTTTCAGTATTGGAAGAGGTAATTCATGAGGGAATCCCCAAAGCCTCATTTCAAGTCTGCCATCTGCCCACCTCTTCCAGAGAGAAACAAGGGCTTTTCCTTCTCTCCTACCTTACAAATCTTGTAGGCTTTCTCTTATTGAGATAACAGACCCTCTTTACTACCAAGAAGGGGATGTAGTTACCACCCCAGTCAGAGGGGTTAGAGAAGATGATGGGCTACAAAGGTAAATTGGCACAGTCATACTTTGTTCGTCTCAGCATGCAATTATACCCTCCTCTCCTTATTTTCCTTTCAGATGTCAACCATCAAAACAACTTAATGCTTCCATCACACCTAATGGAAGTACGCCTCTCACACATGAGTACAGGGCCTTCCTTTCTATAGAAAGTAAGGAACCAAAATTTTATCATTCACTTTCTATCTCCATGTCTGGAAGATGTCTGCTCCTCTTCTAGTCCAATGAAATGCTTTCACATCCTACAAATCAATCCTAAATTTTCAAGGAGAAATCATATAAAGAATAATGGAGGAGATGGGTAAGAAACCACTTAAAATATACAAATACATAAATAACGAATCAAGAAAGAAAATACAGCTAGGTTCTGTAACATGCCTAACTTCAATAGTAGCCATTATTGTAACTGGTCATAGGGAAGTTATGACTTGTTTCTCCACATTCATTCAAATTTCTGTTCTTGGTTGATGTTTGTTAGGGGATAACATAAACCTTTTTTTAGTTCAAAAGTGTCCAAATTGCAGTATCCTTGTCTGTGGATTTGTGACAGGCGTCCACAAATTTTTTGTTCTTTTTCACTAGTCATAGAACAATTAAAAAGATGCCTGGAAATTCTACTGGAAAACAAAAATATTGCTTCTCACCACCTTTATATGGCAACAATCCTAACTCCCCTGTATAATCAAGGTCAGTCACCCTAGAGCTAAACGATCACTTTCTTTGGCAGGTGACCCCGTGGTGTCATATGCCCATATGGCAGCATAAAGTTCTTCATCTGCTTTAATAAAATAGTTTCGTGTTTCCTCAGAACTAATATATGTAAACCAGCAAAGAACAAAATACAAGGGATGAAAATAGAAAAATATATATGTGGCTCATTAAAGGAAATGTAAGGATAACCACTCTCATTTCCACCTATCAGTTCCCAGGCTGAGAATTCTAATGATGTTGAAAAGCCATCTTTTCTTAGACACTGGTTCAAAATATATTTTGTATATTACATAAGTTATCCACACTACAACACAATGTTTAACTGAGTTGTAAACTCTTTCGGTGCTTTATCATGTCTGCTGCTTCTGGTGATGGGTATATGGAAAAGACAATGAATGCCTTGGAGTTTTAAAATGAATGTCTGGATCCAAAACAATGTTATGCTGGGATAAAATAAAACAATTAAAGCATTCAGAAAGTCCTCAAGGTGGTATTGTCAGAGGATTGTAGAAAGAGAAAACAAATCCACATCCAGACTCTACCCTACAGTCCACCTATTCTAAGGGAAGGTACTGGGAGCCCCAGGGAGTGTTGACGTGTTGGGTGCTGAGTTGTTTCCTGCTGTTTGCAGGTTGAGCACTGAGCAGGGCTTTAGCCAGATCAGCCTTGGTTGGAGGGAATTAATGTTTGCTGGACCGTTCGCATAATCTCCCCATGTTACCACCACTGTTTGTGTCCTTCTATACTCTGCCCACTGACCTTGAGACAGTGTAGATCTATACCTCTGCCATCTCTATTCCAAACCAAGTTAAAAAACTGGTACTTTATTTAAAGTTTTTCCCGCTGGGATTATTTCCTCCCCCTATTTTTCTTCTGGTCTAAACGTGAGGATGCAGAATTACATTTCTGACAGGTATCAGCATAACATGTAGAACTGTCAGTAAGCTGACTTATTGTTTTCTTTCCTTTATTCTTTCTCCATCGATCTGAAATAGGAAACCCCCCAGGGAGTCAGAAGTGTGCACTGAAAAAGATGCAATGGAACAGGAATGGTATTTGTAACTCTTAACTTCTAAGGATGGTTATCACTCTACCTACATGTCTTTAGAGAGAAAAAAACTAGCAAAATACAGTTATTGCAAGATTAACCCAGGCACATTTGTTAAAATGCTGTACACATTTGATCAATCTTTGGACACAAAGTTAGGAGATATTTGTTCACTCATTCTCATTTTATAAATAGTCACATCCTCTAATTCATCCTCTACTGTGCAGCAGGGTAGATCATATAAATTTCCTGATTTAATTATTTTAGTTAAGAATGACTGAAAAGTAGTAGTATTAATAGTAGGATATAGTATAACCATAAAGTAGTAATATTATTCAATGCCTAGAGTGCTCTTTTAATATATAAATCAACCATAGTTCCGCCTTGTACATGCATATATAAGTATAATGTTAATATGCACATGTGTATATATGCACATATACATATATGTATGTATATGTAATTGCACATTATATATATTGAACAAAAATAAAGAAAAATGGTACTGTGCCATACATTCCTGGAATGTCAATTTTCTTTTAATATATGCCATTATTTTTGCTGCTATTGATGGATAGTAAAAATGCTGTATCCAATTTTGTCACTAAAAATAGTATATTGAAAAAACATTTTCATATAAATTTTTCAGTGGCAGTTTTTAGACATTTTGGAGTGACTTCTACTTCAGATTTGCCAGGTAGAAGAGTTTATGCTAGATTTTAATAATACCTATATTATTAGAAAAATTTCTAAGAATGTTGTAGCAATTGAAAATCTTATGTAAGTATCTATAAGTTTTTCCACCAATATTGCATTTCTTTTTGCCTCCTGGCATATTGAAGGCGAAAGAATGATATTTCATTGGGCTTCTTTAATTTGCACTTTTTATTACTGTGATTGGTCATCATGCATGTGTTTACAATTCATATTTCCTCATTCCTGAGTGAACTCTATTGTTACCTAATTGGCAAATCAGATAGATGGATAGAAAAATAGCACCCAATTCTTAACTCTTTATAATTCCATTACTCTGATTACAATGAAGTTGAATAGTATTTTAAGTTTAATGGATACTTTCCTCCCATCTTTTTTGATTTTTCTGTTTTTTCCAAATTTTATTGATCTTCTCAAGTTGTAATATCTTTCTATGCTATTTTTCATCAGTTTTTCCTCTGTGTGGCAAACGTGTTCTTTTGCTTCATCTCTTTCTCATTTTTCTTTTTAATTGGTGCATGGGTAACCTTTGACATATAATATATTAGCTAGTTGTAATGACATATGTTCATTTTTCTTTTTATGGTATCTAAGTATCTGGCATAGGTTTACATAATATTTTAGCCTCAAGAGTATAAAAACTTCACCTAAGTACTAGTCTAATCTTTTTGTTTAATATTTTACCATGGAATTCTAAAATATCTGGAATTTATATTTGGAAATTATTTGAGAAAATGGCCTATTAAATTTTCTTGCCACATAGATAATTAAATATGTCAGCAACACTCATTTTAAAAACTGTCCTGTACTCAATGAATTGAAATTTCATAGCTGGACTATATATAAGTTTAGAGCTATGTTTGGACTCTATTTTGTTCAACTGATTACAATAACTTTTTTATTGAAGTAGGACATACATGGCAAATGTTGCACAACTGATGAATATATTGAAGTTTGAAATTCATAAAATTACCTAACTTCACACAAACAGACCAACACGCCTAGCTGCACACCCCCCCTCCCCCATTGTACTCATCTCTGAGGACTCCTCTTCATCCCAAAAGAACCATTACTCTGAATCCTTATATCATGGATTAGTTTATCCTCATTTTGAATTTTATGTTATTGGAATCATGCAGTCTATTCTATTTTCTTTTTGGCTTATTTGACTTAATTTTTTTTTTGTAGATTCATATATGTTGTCAAATTTATTATAGTTAGCAATAAGCAATTCACTGATTATCTGTACTATGTTGGTACCCTTTGAACTGTTGGTGGTCATTTGGGTTGTTTCCAATTTTTGCCTATTATGAATAGAACTGAAACATACATTGTTACACATTTCTTCTGGTGCCAGAGGTAGGTATTTCAGTTCAGTGTATTCTTTTGGGTTAGAATTGTTGAGTCATGGAGTTAGATACATGGTAAGCTTGAGAAGATGCTGTCAAACAGTTTGCAAAAGAGTTTGTACCAACTTACACCCCCCAGAAGTGGTTTTGTAAGATCCTTTTCCCTAACAAAGTCAAAACATTTGCTATTTTCTATCTTTCTCATTTTAGTCCATCTGGAGGATATATAGTTCTAGCATAGTACAATTTAAATTTGCATTTCCTTGATGGCTAATGCATTTGATTAGCTTTCCTTATGTGTATTAGCCATTGGATGCCCTCTTTTGAAGGACTATTCAAAGTCTTTGCCCAACTTTTTGCTAGATTGTCTTAATCTTTGGTAAGAAAGATTGTTCTGCATACAACTTCTTTATTTGGCTAAATCTATTGTGTATTTCTTCACCAATTCAGAAACTAGTCTCTTCACCATGTTAAAAGATGAAAAGGCATTTTTAATTTTGCTATATCATAATAAAAATTTATTTCCTTTACAGTTTGTTTGCTTCTATGTCCTGTTTAAAAAATATAATGGGTCTTTACCATCTCTATGAACTAGATTTGTCCGAGTCAACCAGGTGACTTGGGAGTAGAATGAGAGTCCCAGGAACTGTGTCATGCTCATCTGAGTCTCAGTTAGGGCACCAGAACACCAGGTAACTCGCAGACTTGTTCTTTCTTTCAAGATCATGAAGGTCTTTTAGTAGCTCTAGTGTATATTTATGATATATATTTAAAGCAACAGAGCCTTCCATGCTCTCACATGGACAACTAATTGATGCATCCTGGTTTATTGAAAAGATCATCCTTTCACACTACAATGTTCTGTCTACTTTGGTATAAACCAGGTG
>PVIY010063008.1:0-10655 GCA_004026745.1 Myrmecophaga tridactyla | reverse complement strand
GGGCGTACCTGGGTACAAAGTTTGACATGTCAGAGGGAAGAAAATATCCAGGTGTTTCCCTTGCTCAGTCTACTGGCAATTCTAGGTTTCACCAGCCATTAAAAGTTTCATTTATGAGGGCCAGGACTAAGGAAATAACTACCAGGTAATTCCTGGTTGGCAACTTGGGGGGGGGGGTGGGGGGGTAGGAAGGGGTGCATGGTCTGGGAATGGAACCCGGGTCTCCTACATGGAAGGCGAGCATTCTACCACTAAGCCAAGCAGCCCATCAGTCTGTTAAAATGCCAACCAGGGGGTGCACGGGGGGCTTGGCTTAGCTCCATGCCAGCGCCCATCTGAAGACAGGCATGGTTCCTAATTAAAGTGATTGAGAGCTACAATCTCAGCTGAATCAAGAGAGTTACCCTCCTCTTTATTATTATTATTTTTTTATTTGGTAGGCTTTTAACCCATTTTCCCTGCTAATCCTGATTCTGGGCACATTTTGTTTATGTCTCAAGAAACATTTAACAGGCAATGCCCCACCACAAGATTATGAAGTCTTATGTTTTGATACCTACCTGTATCCATTTTATTTTATTTTTTTGCATGGGCAGGCACCAGGAACTGAACCCGGTCTCTGGCATGGCAGGCAAGAACTCTACCTGCTGAGCCACTGTGGCCCGCCCCCTGTATCCATTTTAATGCATCAAGAATTTGTAGACATTGCATCATAAGTGACTATTTTTCCCAATAAGGAATTGCTCATGTACTCTTACACTGTTTATGGAATAAGTCATCCATTCCCAATTACTTTGAAACGTCTTCTGTATAATATTAAATAACTTTTGAGGTTGCCTTTCTCTCACTTCACAGAAGAAAAGCATTTCCATCTTATTTTTATTAATCTTGCAATATGGTGCATTGCACTAGGGTAGTGAAAAAAAAATCCAGGCAGCAAATATAGGGATCACTCAAAATATAGGTGTCTTTGTTTAAGTGCATGACCAGTGAGTGGGTAACAGTTTTGTAACAGTTGCCTAGTACTTCTGTACTGTTAACACACACACACACACACACACACACACACACACACACACACACACAGGAGGAATTAATGGATTTGTCGGCTCAAGGAACTAATCTGATAAAAGTTCAATTTGAGATTTCTGCAAATAACCTGGAAGAAGCTCAAAAGATTGACACTGCTTTAACAAGATACCTTCCTTTCTCATCATTTCATACATGTCAACAAGATTTCTTTTGCTTCTACCAATGAAAAACAAGAGAAATGGTGCCAAACTTGGACTCATTCTAACTGTAATAGTTTTCCATGCAAAAACTCACTAAAAATAGAAAAGAATAAAATGTTACTGTATACACATTATAGATATAAGAAGAGTAAGTTCTTAATAAGTTTCCTTTTCATGTTTAATGGTGTAAATGTTGTTGTGATCAAACGTATATTAATTGAAATTGGAACCCAGTTTGAAAAGTTTACACTTAGAACTTCATGGTGGGAAGAAATTTTTTAAATTTATGTTTATAGAAATATGTTTTGTTGCAAAGAATTATGATACAGCAAGACAAAAAAAAAAAAAAGACTTTAAGCATGACATATTAGGTTAGGCTACAATTCCAGGGGGGAAAACAAGTTAGAGAAGAAAAAGGAATTGAAGTTTCAGACTGTTAAAGAGACTGGTCACGTGTTTCCAATGAATGATAGTGATGAAGATTCAGATTGAATGCATAGATTTAATACTGGTGTTTCATCTGAAACTGACCATATACTTTCCATAAAAATTAACTCATAATGAATCAGATGAAAGACGCAGACTATAAATCTTCTAGAAGGTAACACAGGAAAAAAATCTAGGTGATTTTGGGTTTGACGATGAGTCTGTAGATGCAACACAAAAGCATGATCCATGAAAGAAAAGTATGACATATTGGGCTTAAAATTTAATTTTTACATTAAAAACTTCTGTCCTGCAAAAGTCATTGCTATGAGAATGAAAAGGCAAGCCAAAGACTGGGAGAATATATTTGCAAAACACATATCTGATAAATGTTTGAATCCAAAATATAACAAAGAACGTGTAAAACTCAGCAGGTAGAAAACAAACTACCCAATTTTAAAAATGGGCAATAGATCTGACTGAACAAACATCATACCAGAGAAGACACACAGATGGCAAATGAGTATATGAAACTGCCCCTCATCATGTCATCGGGAATTACAAATTTAAACAGTGATGAAATGCATGGCATCTGGTAGAATGTCTGCAATGAAAAATTCTGACCATGTTGTGTGCCAAGGAAGATGTGGACCAACAGGAAGTCATTGCTGTTGGTGGGAATGCAAATAGGATGGCCAATTTGGAAGACAGCTTGGCAGTTTTTCTTACAAAGCTAACCATAGGCTTATAATACAATGCAACATTCCCTGCTCCTGGGTATTTACCCACTAAGTTGAAAACATGTCCACATTAAAAACATGCACACAAACATTAGAGCAACTTTATTCATAATTGCCTCAAACTGGAAACAACCCAAGTGTCCTTCAAAAGGTGAATGCATAAACACAGTGGTGGTACCTCCATAAAAGGGAATAAGACTTAATGATAATAAGAAATGAGTTATTCGGCCAGGAAAACACATGGAAGACCCTTAAATGCATAGTGCTTAGGAAAGAAGCCAGTCTGAAAAAGCAACATACTATACGATTTCAACTATACGACACCCTGGAAGAGGCAAAACCATAGGGACAGTAAAAAAGAACAGTAATTGCAAGGCTTAGGGTGGGGGTATGAAAAGATGGAGCACAGGGGTTTTGGGGGGCAATGAAACTATTCCATATGATACCGTAGTGGTGGATAAATGGCATCATGCATTTGGCAAAACCTAAAGAACTTTACAAGCCAAAGACTGAACATTAATGTAAGCTGCGCACTATATATAGTTTGTAATAAAATATCGGTATTGCTTCGTCAGTTGTAACAAATGTATCATACTACTTTGGAATGTTAAAATTTGAAATATAGGGCGGGCCATGGTGGCTCAGCAGGCAGAGTTCTTGCCTACCATGCCTGAGACCCGGGTTCAATTCCCTGGTGCCTGGCCATGCAAAAAAAAAAAAAAAAAAGAATTAAAATCTGTAATATTTCAATTGCTATATCTTTTGTGACTAATTCAGTTTATGATGAAAATGTTTAGAGGTCATCTTAATGCATAAGAAAGTGCTGAGTTGTTCCCCCACTCCCACCTCAAAATATTATGGTCCTTGAACAAATGTTAAAATCAGTGTAGTAGATTGAAATGCTAGTGATCAATCAAAGGGAGTGGTAAGGGGTTTAGAAAAAAAACTTGGGGAAACAAAGGCTAAAATATATTGGATAGATGGAAGTACGGGCGGTCAATGAGAGGGAGGGGTGGGGGATATGGTATGTATGAGTTTTTTTCTTTTTTTCTTTTTATCTTTCTTTCTGAATTGATGCAAATTTTCCAGGAAATGATCATGGTATGATGAATGTACAACTATGTGATGATATTGTGAGTTATTGATTATACCAAGAATGGAATGATCATATAGTAAGAATGTTCATATTTGTTGTCACGTTTAAAAAAATTTTTTTAATTAAAAAACAAAACAATTATGGTCCTTGGGATCAGAGAAACAGGAGTTCCCAAACACTGTGGAAAATAAAACTACCAAAGCACAGGTAGCTCTGTAAATTGGTTTTAATGGAAACACTTGGATTATGTTTCCATTCCTTAAGCTGTTTGCCATTTGTTCATTCTCTTTTGCATACTCAGGAAGCATTTCTGTTCTATGCTGTCACATGCATTTTCAGTATTTGTTGGTTTTAAATGCTGCTCTCTGCTTTCCTTTGATAACATGGACTTCAATGACTTTCCTTATTTGGAAGCTTCTATTTCCCCAAATAAGCCTTCACAGACACCTCTATTATATTAGAAATGTAAGGAAATTTTATTGAGCAAGGATGGTACTGAATTTTTATAAATGAATACCCTTTCTTATAAGATGTGCAAGCTCAAGTATTTAGAGGAGAAATTCTAAGAGATCTGCAAATACTTTTAAACGATTCAGGGACCAATAGTAAATTACATACACATGTTCCAAGGTGACAACAAAATGTTAACATTTATTGCTCTGAAACTGCCTTTTCCTTCCTCCCCACCGCCCCATGTTTTTGGACTCTATTAAAGGATTTTTAAAAGACAGGATTTTATTGGCTCTGCTGTTAGGAATTTTTCTACATCTACATTTAAGTTAGATTGGGCCTCATTTTTGTCCTGAGTATTTTTATGGGTGCTGGGGTTAGGGTAGCACTACTCTGTAAAATGATTGCTAAGTTGCGAGCAGCACAAAGCGATCTCAGGCCTTCCCTGGATGTATGCAAGACCAGCACTTTCATTTCCTCTAGAAAGCTTGTACGGTTCTAAGTTTCTGTTCTGCTTTGGTTCAATTTAGTAAGCTTTGTTTGAAGAAAACTGTGTTTTTCCTAAAGAAAACTGTGTTTTTCCTAAAGTGCCAAGGACTTGGAATGAAGTTGTATATGATCTTTTTTTCTTTAATCTCTTTATCTGCCCCTATTTCTTGTCTCATTCACAAAATGCTAATTATTATTGGTTTGACAGTTTTATTGGTTTATCTAGTTTATCTGTGACCCTTTTCAAGAAATAGCTTTTAAGTTTTACCTTTTAAACAAAGCATTGCCTTTACAGTTTGATATTTTAGGTTTCATTATTAAATTCCTACATCTAGTTTTTTTATTTTCCTAGTTCCTTATTTGAATGTATGTATTTTCATTCTTGGTAAATGAAAGAAGCATTTCAAGCTTAAATTTAAAATAATGAAAGACAGAAGCCATAAAGAAAAAAAAAAGTCAGTTGAACGATACAAGACACCAAGGACAAAATTATCTAAGGGACAGATGGGGAAAACATATTTCCAAAGTATAGAAGACAAAGAGTTAATATATATTATATACAAACAAGAAAAAATAACAAAATCCATATCTAAAACAGGAATGGGCGTAAGAGGAAACCTACCTCTGAGGAAATGCAAGGGCAGGGAATCTACAAAAACGTTCCTGACCTCACACCTCCTAACAAGGAAAGGAGCATTTTTAATGACTTCCAAACACACCACTACTTATAGGAAAAAATAATTTAACGCAGTTTCCATTACCTGGCGTTAACCTCAGCTTTTTCACAACAGAAACAGCTTGGCGCCCTTCCAGGTGGAATGCCAAGCCCCGCCAGCTGGGTCTCTTTTGTAGGACACAGATCTCGATTGGATGATTGCGGCAACGTGGGCTCTCCTGGAGGGACCTTTCCGCACCACAGCTGAGCTTTCTCCTGATTAACCTAAAATGCAAAGGGTCTAGATGCTGAGGGGTTAAGGAAACTCCTGAAAAGAGAGACCGGAGGAAAAAACTTGCTAGATTGTAGATAACGTTGAAGTAAGTATAGGAATCTCGGCAGTCCTGGCCTTGTCCGCCCTGCCTGGGTCGGGGGGGGGGGGGGGCGGCCGTTTCATTGGTTCCACCTCAGGGTGGTTGGGTCAAGCCGAGGGGCGGCTCCTCCTCAGCTGCCACCCACTTTAGGCCAGAGTTTCACCCACCCCGGGCCTCCGGTTGGAAGCACAATGCCCCAGGCTCTTTCCTGGGGGATCACGGGCGGGTCCAGGAGTGAGACCTTTCCAAGCGCCAAAGAATCCTTAATATCAGCAAAGACTGCGGGAGTGCTGTTTTAAATCATTCACTCTATACATCTTTATTCACAGCTTCGTGGAGGTATAAATATGTACAAAATATTGCACATAATCAAAGTGTTAATCAATGAGTTTTGTGTACAACATATATACCTATGAAAGCATCAGCATTTTCAAGTACATGCAAATATCCATCACCCCTAAAGTTTCCTTGTGCCCCCTTGTACTCTACACCTCCCTCCCTTCCTCCCTCCCTCCCACCACCAGGCACCCACTTATTTTCTTTCTGCCTCTGTGGGTTACTTTGAATTTTATATAAATATCATCATCCAGTATGTACTCTCACTTGTATCTGGTCCTTTAACTCAGCATAAATACTGTGAGATTCATCCATGTTGCTTTGAGTATCGATCATGTGTTCCTTTTTATGTTGAGTAATAGTCCATCATATGATATATCACAGATAGCTTATCCATTCCCCTATTGAAGAATATTTTGGTTGTTTCCAGTTTGCCCGTGACAAATAATTGTCGGCATTTAAAGAGATATGAAAAATGACAATTTACTTTTTTTCATTAAAAAGAAATTTATTAGCAAAAACTTGAAAAACTGTAGACTGGTAAAATAGAAGGAAAATAAATAAAGACAACATACATTTGGAAAAAAAAACACTGTCCAAAAATATACTGTCTGTGCTGGTTTGAAACTGTTGTGTACCCCAGAAAAGCCATGTTCTTTAATCCTCATTCAATATTGCTGGGTAGGATCTTTTTATTGTTTCCATGGAGATGTAACCTAACCAATTGTAGGTGGTATCCTTTGATTTGATCCATGGAGATGTGTCTCCACTCATTCAAGGTGGGGTTGCTTACTGGAGCCCTTTAAGAGGGGACCATTTGAGAAAAAGCTTCAGGGCTAACGAGGCCCACACAGCCAGAGACCTTTGGAGATGCAGAAAGGAAATGCCTCCAGGGAAGCCTAATGAAATGAGGAAAGAAAAATGTGCCTTCCCAGCTGAGAAAGACACCCTGAACTTCATCTGCCCTTTCTTTGGAGTTAAGGTATCTTTCTCTGGATGCCTTAGTTTGGACATTTCTATGGCCTTTGAACTGTAAACTTGCAACTTAATAAATTGCCTTTTTAAAAGCCATCTCATTTCTGGTATGTTGCATTCTGGCAGTTTTACCAAACTAAAACACCATTCTTATGTTTGGAATGTGAGGCTTCTGATACTATTTCCTTACAGATGGATGCATCAACCACATTTTAATGATGGGAAAGCCAAGACAAAATGTTATCATTGCTGTTAAAATAATATCAAAGAATTGCCTTATGAGACATTAGTAGAAGGCCTCAGTACCCACATGGGCAGTTTCCAGATCCTGGCCAGGGTGGGCAAAGGAAGTCTTTCCCATTGGGAACATACTTTCATTTACTTGTAACCTTGGCCCAAACAACAGAGAAGAGTAAGGCATTAGAAACCATCAGTAGGAGGACCAGGTCTGGGACATACCAGAAAAACACTTTTTAAAAAATGGTCATAAGTATACTCAAAGAGCTAAAGGAAAACATGGACAAAAAAACAAAGCAAATAAGGAAAATTATGTGTGTGAACACAAAGGGAATATCAACAGAGATGGAAATTATGAAAGGAACCAAAAGAAATGGAAGACCACAGAAACAGAAATTAAAAATTCCCCAGAGGGCTTCAACAGCAGGTTCGGGCTGGTAGGAGAAAGAATCAGTGACCTTGAAGATAAGACAAGTGAACTCACCCAATCTGAGAAACAGAAAGAAGGCAGAAGAAAGAATGAAGAAAAGTGAACAGAGCCTGCAGAACCATCAAGCATACAATGCATGCATTATGAGAGTCCCAGAAAGAGAAGAAAGGGGCAGAAAAAATATTCAAATAATAATGGCTACAAATTTCCCAAATTTAGCAAAAGACATGAAAATACACATTTGATGTATGAACAAACTGCAAATAGATCCGCATCATGGCATATTATAATCAAAATGTCAAATGCTGAAGATAGAAGAGAATTGTGAAAGCAGCAAGAGAGAGAAGCACCATGTCATGTACAAGGGAGCCTCAATAAGATTAAGTGCTTGTTTCTTTTTGGAAACCATGAATGCAAGTGGGGTCACATATTTAAAGTGCTGAAAGGAAAAAATTACCAGCCAAGAATTCTATATCCCACAAAACCGCCTTGCAGATAAGGGCAAGACTAAGACATTCTCAGATAGGTGAAAGCTGAAGGACTTTGTATCCACTAGACAGGATCTACGAGAATTGCTAAAGAGAGTTCTGTGGGTTGAAAGGAAAGGACAAGAGGCAGTAGATTAAAGCTACATGAAGAAATAAAGATCTCCAGTCAGGGTAATGATGAAGGTAAATATAAATGTCAGTACTATTGTATTTGGGGTTTGTAACTTCACTTTTTACTTCCTACAGAACCTAAAAAGCAAATGCATAAAATGTAATGTAAATCAGTGGTTTGGGACACAACGTATGAACATGTAATTTGTGACAAGAACTAGTAAAAATGAGGTCGTGGGAGGGGTATAGGAACATAGTTCCTGTGTACTATTGAAGTTAAGGTTTTATCAAAGCAAATGAGACTGTTAAAGATTTAGGATGTTTAAGCCCCTTGTAACTACCAAAAAAAAAAAAATCAGAATATGTGAGCTCACAGAGACAGAAATTAGCGTAGAAGGGGAGAGGCAGGAGGTTGGGGGGAGGGAAGAGAGGGAGGGGGAAGAAAAGAATGACAGGAGCACGTGGTGAGAGAATGGCTGTCCGGGACCAAGTTTGGGGTCTCACAGGTAGCAGTGATGGCATGGTACAGGACCTGACCAGGGAGAGAGGCAGGGGCCATGGCAGGGGGAGAGGGCTGTGAGCTGCGGCTGTGGGTGCTGGAGGGCCGTCCCTGTGCCCGCACAGATGTGCAGGAATGGACAGGAGTAGCCAAAGTGAGAGGCCGCAACCGGCACTTCGGTGGCGGGAGGGAGGCACGGGGAGTGTGTCCTGTTGCAATAAGAAGGAGGAGGGACCTGGATGGGTCACCAGATGTGAATGAGAGAACGAGGTTTTCTGCAGGAGGAAAGAAAGAGGCACAGAAGCACCAGGGAACAAGAACTTTCCAAAGTCAGCTAAAAAGCTTTTTTAAAAGCACAAGTTTATTTTTATTTAAACAATACTCAAGGAACTTTTAAATGGTGAAACGGCCGAACATATCCATGTCTAACTGACTATTACAGCCAGGTGCTGGCTGTTGCTTCCTCCGTGTCCAGCGTGGCCCCCAAGTTCTCAGTGGCTTTCTGGGCAACCCGGCGGCTGGCTGACTCTTCCAGGCTGAGCGTGGGGGATGCGTCCTGCGAGTCCCGGTTCAGCTTATACAAAGCCAGCAATCCCGTAACAAAGACAAAAGCCATGCCCAAAACAAGCATTGTCATTACGAGGGGGAGAGGCAGATGGTCCAAGAGGAAGGTCCCCTCGGCAACTTCGAAAAGCAAAACTACTAACGCAGGATAGAAAAAAAAGAAGTATTTGCAGGATCGACATGAAAACAGATCTTGCGTGATGGTCTGCAACCGACGTGAATACAGATCTTGCGTTAGGATCTGCAGCCAGGTCCTTAACTTAGGAGCTCGAGTAGCCCAGATCATCATGAGGTTTATCTACAGGGATTAGAAAAAGAAAAGATTAATGCCAGAAACGTCAAGAGATTAACTAGGAACCTCTTCACTCAATCGTGGTGAGGTTGCTTCTTAGGTGAAATTTTGAATCCTTTCGCTACGAGTTAGCAGGTGTTCTGAGAGTGTTACACAAACAGCTAGTTTCTAGATCATATTCATAATTGTGTTGCAGAGGACAATACATTCTGATAAAAAGAACACTTGAAAGCATAACAGTTTACATTAGAAGGCAATTCGGGGAGGAGTAAGCAGAGTAGAAAAACAAGTTGCAAAAAAGGAATGAAGCAGAGTTTCAGATTGTTAAAGACAAGTTGGCATGTATTTCTGATGGATATTGGTGGTGACAATTCAGAATCAATGCATTTATTAAAAAACGAGTTGGCAAGTACTGTGAGGGGTTAACATATACAACAAGCCAAACAGTATATCCTCTGTGACTGTTTTAATTTACGATGAAAATCTTTACAAGCCAACTTACTATTCAGGAAGTAAGAGTTGTCCCCTCTGCCCCCCCAAAATTATGATTCATGGAATCAGAGACTGAACATCTCAAACATGGTGGAGAATACCGCAAAAAACCAAGTAGCTTTGTACACTGCATAAGCGGAAACACTTGGATTACATCGGCTTCTTATGCTGTTCGCCATGTGCTGATTTTCCTTGCATATTTAGAAAGCGTTCTGTTATTCTTTGAGAAATTGTAATCAAAAATTGCTAGGGAATATAGCCCAATGCACTTTCAACATTTTTGTTAAATATCACTTTCGGCTTTATTTATTAATATGAATAAATTCATTGATTTTTCATCCTTGGAACCATCCTAGTGTTTCTGAAATACACGCCCATAGGCATCTTTATAATATTAAATATTGTATTATATAGTCAGTTTTCTTGCACTATGGTGATGGGTTTTCGTAGAGGAATAATTATTTGTAATATTCAAGTAATATTATATCATTATAACAATGTAATATTTATAATACATTACAAAGGGTGTGAAGTGTCAGGAAGTCTGCAACTTACTCTTTTTTTGATGTATTTTTTTAAACTTTTTTTATTAATTAAAAAAAATTAACAAAAAAACATTAAGATATCATTCCATTCTACATATACAATCAGTAATTCTTAATATTATCACATAGTTGCATATTCATCATTTCTTAGAACATTTGCATCGATTTAGAAAAAGAAATAAAAAGACAACAGAAAAAGAAATAAAACGATAATAGAGAAAAAA
>PVIY010063007.1:0-10664 GCA_004026745.1 Myrmecophaga tridactyla | reverse complement strand
AAAAACATTAACATATCATTCCGTTCTACATATATAATCAGTAATTCTCAATATCATCACATAGTTGCATATTCATCATTTCTTAGAACATTTGTATCAATTCAGAAAAAGAAATAAAACAGAGGGAAAAAAAGATTTATACATACCATACCCCTTACCCCTCGCTTTCATTTATCACTAGCATTTCAAACTAAATTTATTTTAACATTTGTTCCCCCTATTATTTATTTTTATTCCATATGTTCTACCCGTTGGTTTACATTGTAGATAAAAGGAGCATCAGACACAAGGTTTTCACAATCACAGAGTCACATTGTGAAAGCTATATCATTATTCAATCATCATCAAGAAACATGGCTACTGAAACACAGCTCTACATTTTCAGGCAGTTCCCTCCAGCCTCTCCATTACATCTTGAATAACAAGGTGATATCTACTTAATGCATAAGAATAACCTCCAGGATAACCTCTCAACTCTGTTTGGAATCTCTTAGCCATTAACACTACTTTGTCTCATTTCACTCTTCCCCCTTTCGGTAGAGAAGGTTTTTTCACTCCCTTGATGCTGAGTCTCAGCTCACCCTAGGGTTTTTCTCAGTCCCTTGATGCTGAGTCTCAGCTCATTCTAGGATTTCTGTCCCACGTTGCCAGGAAGGGCCACACCCCTGGGAGTCATGTCCCACGTAGACAAGGGGAGGGTGGTGAGTTTGCTTGTTGTGTTGGCTGGAGAGAGAGGCCACATCTGAGGAACAAAAGAGGCTCTCTTGGGGGTGACTCTTAGGCCTAAATTTTAAGTAGACTTGACCTATCCTTTGTGGGGTTAAGTTTCATATGAACAAACCCCAAGACTGGGGGCTCAGCCTATAGCTTTGGTTGTCCACACTGCTTGTGAGAATATCAAGAATTCAACTTGGGGAAGTTGAATTTCAACCTGTTCTCACCATTCCCAAAGGGGACTTTGCAAATACTTTTCCACTCACTGATCAAATCACTCTGGGATTCATCGGGGCATCACTCTGGACAAACCAACAAAATCTCATGTCCTACCCAAGATTCCAAGTACTTATGGTGTTCAATCAAGCTATCTACATAAGTTATATTAGGAAATGCACTAGTCAAAATATAACTTTTGTTACCAAATGAATATTTTTTGCTTTAGTCTCACGCATAAGGTGAAATTTTAAAATATTAATTACCATCTATTTTCAGCACCCTGAAGAAATGATGTTCCTTTGTTCTTCCTCATGCACAAACATTTAAAAAATTTGTACATTTAGTCACTATTATTATACACTCTAGGCATTCCTAGCTTATACCATCTCAATCTTTAATGTCTAACTTTGTTTGTGATTTCATTTATGCCCCCAGCCCTCCTCCCTCTATCATTCTTACATGCAGCTTCATTCAGTGATTTAACATAATTGTATTACAGTTAGGTAGTATTGTGCTGTCCATCAGAAATTAGTTTTTGAGAAAATCAATAAAATCAATAGCCCCTAGTTAGGCTGACACACAAAAAAAAAAGAGTCAGAGAGAGAGAAGATGCAAATAAATAAAATCAGAACTGGGAGAGGGGACATAGCTAACAAATCCACAGAAATAAAAAAGACAATGAGGATACTATGAACAACTATATGCTAATAAACTAGACAAAGCAGAGGAAAAGGAAAACTTCCTAGAAAAGCATTTACAACTGAGATTGACCAGAAAAGAAACCGACAATTCAATAATTCAAATACAAGTAAAGAGACTGAATCAATCATAAGACGTTTCCCCAAAAGAAAAGTCCAGGTCCAGGTGGCTTTACGAATGAATTCTACCAAGCATTCAAGAAAGAATTAGTACCAATCCTGCTCAAACTCTTCAAAAATTTTGAAGAGAAGGGAAAGCTACCTAACTCATTCTATGAAGCCAACATCACCCTCATACCAAAGCCAGACAAGATACTACAAGAAAAGAAAATTACAAGCCAATCTTTTTAATGAATGTAGATGTAAAAATCCTCAACAAAATACTTGCAAATCAAATCCAACAGCACATTAAAAGAATTATACACCATGACCAAGTGAGATTTATTCCAGGTATGCAAGGCTGGCATATTATTATTAGTATAATATACCACATCAATAAACGAAAGTGGAAAAAACACATGATTACCTCAGTTGATGCAGAAAAGGCATTTGACTAATTCAATATTCTTTCTTGATAAAAACACTTCAAAGGATAGGGACAGAAGGGAACTTCCTTAACACGATAAAGGGAATATATGGAAAACCCACTGCTAACATTACGCTCAATGGGAAAAGACTGAAAGCTTTTCCTCTAAGATCAGGAATGAGACACAGCAGCCCACTGTCACCACTGTTATTCAACTTTGTGCTGGAAGGACTAGTCAGAGCAGTTAGATAAGAAAAGAAATAAAAGGCATCCAAATCGGAAAGGAAGGAGTAAAACACTCACTGTTTGTAGATGACACAATTCTATAAGTTGAAAATCCCCAAAATACCTACAGCGTGGTTACTAAAGCCAATAAATGAGTACAGCAAAATGGCAGGGTACAAGATCAACCCTCCCAAATCAGTAGCAGTTCTATACACTAGTAATAAGCAAACTGAGGAGATCAAGAAAAAAAAAATCCATTTTCAATAGCAACCAAAAGAATCAATATTTAGGAATAAATGTACCTAAGGACACAAAAGACTTATATAAGAAAACTATAAGAAACTGCTAAAAGAAATCATGGAAGACCTAAATAAATGGTAGGGCATACCATGTTCATGAATTGGAAAACTACATATAGTTAAGATGTCAATTCTACCCAAACTGATTTATAGATCCAATGCAATACAAATTAAAATCCCAACACCTTACTTTGCAAAAATAGAAAAACCAATAACCAAATTTATTCGGAAGGGCAGGGTGCCCCAAATAGCTACAAATATCTTGAGAAAGAAAAATGAAGTGGGAGGTCTCACACTACTGGACTTTAAAGCATACTACCAAATGCAGTGGTCAAAACAGCATGGTACTGGCATAAAGATAGATATACTGGCCAATGGAATTGAATTGTGTATTTAGAAATAGACATGCTCATCTACAGACAATTGATCTTTGATAAGGAGATCAAGTCTACCTAACTGGGACTTGTGTTTGGAGAACTGGATGTCCATATGCAAAAGGAGGAAAGAGGACCCATATCTCACACCCTATCCAAAAAATCAATTCAAAACAGATCAAAGACCTAAACATTAGAGATAAGATCATAAAACTTTTAGAAGAAAAACACTTTTTGTGTTTGAATTATTGAGTTGTCGGTTTCTTTTTTAGTCAATCTCAGTTGTAAATGCTTTTCTAGGAAGTTTTGTTTTTCCTCTGCTTTGTCTAGTTTATTCAAGAAAATGTAGGGAAATATCTTATAAATCCTGTGACAGGTGGTAGTTTCCTAGACCTTACATCCAAAGTGCAAGCAACAAGAAAAGAAATAGAAAAGTGGGATCACCTCAAAATTAAACACTTTTGTACATCAAAGGACTTTTGTCGGGGAAAGTAAAAAGGCAGCCTATGCAATGGGAGACAGTATTTGGAAACCATATATGAGATAAGGGTTTAATACCCAGAATATATAAAGAGATTCTAAAACTCAACAACAAAAAGGCAAACAACCCAATTAAAAGATGGGCAAAAACATGGACAGACAATTTTCCAAAGAGGAAGTACAAATAGCTAAAAGGCACATGAAAAGATGTTCAACTTCACGGCTATTAGGGAAATGTAAATCAAAACCACAATGAGACATCATCTCACACCTACTAGAACGGTCATTATAAAATTAAAAAACAAAAACAAGCAAAAAAACCAGCCAGAAGATTACAAGTGTTGAGGATTTGAAGAGGCACACTTATTCACTGTTGGTGGGTATGCAGAATGGCGCAACCACTCTGGAAGGCAGTTTGGCGATCCCTCAGGAAGCTAAATATAGAATCGCTATATGGTCCAGCAACCTCATTACTAGGTATATATTTGGGGGAAATGAAGGCAATGACACAAATGGACATTTTCTCATCAATGTTTACTGCAGCATTATTCACTATTGCCAACAGATGGAAACAGTCCAAATGTTCATCAACGGACTGGTGGCTAAACAAGCTGTGGCATATACATACAATAGAATATTATGCAGCTATAAGACAGAATAAAGTTATGAGGCATGTAACAACAAGGATGAACCTTGAGGGCATTATGCTGAATGAAATCAGCCAGAAGCAAAAGGACAAATACTGTACGTTCTCACTAATATGAACTAACATTAATAAGTAAACGCTGATAAAGTTAAAAACACAGGTTATCAAGAGACAGCAAGTGTGTAGAGATTGGACATTTGATACTGAAGGAGTACAGAATGTTCAACAGGACTGGTAGTAAAGGTCCAGAAATGGATAACAATGCTATCTGATGGTAACACAATAATACAAGTACACTGAACAAAGCTGAGTAGGAGTATGGTTGTGGGAGGAGGTCTGCAGGCATGTATGACCCCAGAAGGAAAAAGAGAGCATAAAGATTGAGATGGTAGGGTGGGCCATGGTGGCTCAGCGGGCAAGAATGCTTGCCTGCCATGCCAGAGGACCCGGGTTCGATTTCTGGTGCCTGCCCATGTAAAAAAAAAAAAATTTTTTTTAAGTAAAAAAAAAAAAAAGATTGAGATGGAATAGCTTAGCGATGCCTAAAGTGGACAATGATGGTGATTAAATGTACACATATAAGAATGCTCTTGAAATGAGGGAGGACAAATGAATGTCAACATTGTAAGGTATTCAAAATGGAATGGTACACAGGAAAAAATGCAATCAATGCAAACTAGGGTCTATAGTTAAGAATAATATTGTAATATGTTTCCATTGAATATAACAAATGCAATAAGCCAAAACTAAATGTCAATAAGCAGGGGATATGGATAGGGGTATGGGACTCTTTGGGGAAGAAAAGGAAATGTCCTCATATAGACTGTGGCAGTGAAGACATGGCTATGTGATTATAGGGGAACCATTGATTTTTTTACTTAGGTTGGATTGTATGATGTGTGAATAAAACTGTTTAAAAATGAACAGAGAGGTTTTTGTACGGAGTCTGTGTCCCCAGCCAGGGGGTGCCCTCCAGGGTGCAGGGAGGGTGTCAGCTATAATTCAGGGGTTTCTCCTTTCTTTGATTTAAGAGAGATGTACAAGGGAACCCTCCTTCTGGCAGAATGTAGCGCTTCCTCATTCAGTTGTTTACTGCTGTCAAAATGGTCTTCCCACACCAAGAGTTCACCACAAAAATGAGCCCATTCATATTGTTTTGGAAAAGTTTTCTTATTGGACATGTTGGACTCTGAGGCTACCTTTTGTGGAACAGTTACTGTTTTGGGCTGGCCATAAGGTTATTATCCAGGGTTTTTGAAGTTATAGAGATCAAACAATTATAGATCCCATTCAGTTCAAAACACATTGTTATTGTGGGCAGAAAAGGATCTGGAAAAAATAACTTTTTTTATGCAATTCAGTTTGTTCTCAGTGATGAGTTTGGTCACCTTTGTCTGGAACCGTGATCGGCTTTGTTGCATGAGGGTACTGGTCCTTGTGTTAATTCTGCTTTTGTGGAGATTATGTTTGACAATTCGGACAACTGGTTACCAAGTGATAAAGAGAAGGTTCCACTTCAAAGAGTTATTGGTGCTAAAAAACATCAGTATTTCTTAGACAAGAAAATGGTCACGAAAAATGATGTGATGAATCTTCTTGAAAGTGCTGGTTTTTCTTGAAGCAATCCTTATTTTATTGTTAAACAAGGAAAGATCAAGCAGATGGCAACAGCACCAGATTCTCAGAGACTAAAACTATTAAGAGAAGTAGCTGGTACTAGAGTATATGATGAATGGAAAGAAGAAAGCATCTTCTTAATGAAAGAAACAGAGGGAAACTGGGGGAAAAAAATCAATGAGTTATTAAAATATACTGATGAAAGATTACATACCTTGGAGGAAGAAAAAGAAGAACTAGCTCAGTATCAGAAGTGGGATAAAATGAGATGAGCCCCAGAATTTACCATTTACAATCAGGAACGTAACAAGACCCACGCTAAACTTCATGAGCTTTCTGCCAAGGAGAGACCAGCGGAGAAAAATTCAGACAATCAAGAGATGCCCAGCAGGATGCCAGAGATAAAATGGAGGATACTGCATTCAAGAACTGAAAAAAAAAGTCAGCTATAAGAAGAAAAAGTACAGCTCAGTGTTGAAAGACAAGAACAGATTAAGCAGAGGATTAAGTTGGAATTTAAAGCCAAGGATTTACAAGATGAATTGGCAGGCAATAGTGAACAAAGGAAAACACTTATTGAAAGAGAGGCAGAAGCTTCTTGAAAAAAGAAAAGCAGAAAGAACTGGCAGAAACAGAATCTAAATTCAACAGCGTAAAAGAAAAAGAATGAGGAATTGCTAGTTTGGCCCAAACTACTCAGGAAAGAAAGGCTCTCTGTGCAAAGCAGGGTCAAAGAAGCCAGTTTACATCAAAAGAAGAAAGGGATAAGTGGATTTAAAAAGAACTCAAGTCTTTAGATGAAGCTATTAATGACAAGAAAAGACAGATTGCTGCTATACATAAAGATTTGGAGGTATGTACATGGAAACTTCAATAGGGCATGAGATTTTGTTGGTTTGTCCAGGTTAGTGTGATGCCCCGATAAATCCCAGGGTGATTGGGATAGTGAATAAAAAAGTATTTGCAAAGTCCCCTTGGGGGAATGGAAAAAAAGGAGAAATATTCAACTCCCTCACGTGGAGAATTTCTGATATTCTAGCAAGCAGTGGGGACAACCAAATCAACAGGCCAAACCCTCAATCTTGGGGGTCGTGCCTATGAAACGTATCCCTGCAAAGGATACGCTAAATCTACTTAAAATTAGGCCCAAGAGTCACCCACAAAGAGCCTTATTTATTGCTCAGATGTGGCCTCTCTCTCTAAGCTGACATGGCAAATAAACTCACTGCCCTCCCCCTCTCTGTGGGACATGACTCCCAGGGGTGTAAATCTCCCTAGCAATATAGGACAGGAAATCCCGGGATGAGATGGGACCCAGCATTAAGGGATTGAAAAAAGCTTCTCGACCAAAAGGGGGAAGAGAGAAATGAGGAAAAATAAAGTGTCAGTGGCTGAGAGATCTCAGAGTCAAGAGATATATCTTGAGGTTATTCTTATGTATTACATAGATATCCCCTTTTTAGTTTATGGTGTTTTGGAGTGACTAGAGGAAGTGCCTAAAACTGTAGAGCTGTGTTCCAGTAGCCTTCTTTCTTTCTTTTTTTAAACATAACAACATACAAAAATCAGCATTCTTATCATATAACATCCATTCCTGGTATATAAACAAGAACTCACAATATCATCACATAGCTGTATATTCATCACCATGATCATCTTAGAACATTTGCATCAATTCAGAAAAAGAAATGAAAAAAGAAAAAAACTCATACATACCATACCCCTTACACCTCCCTCTTGTTGACTGCTAGTATTTCCATCTACCTAATATACTTTAACCTTTGTTTCCCTTATTTTTTTCTATACCCCTCATCACTTCCTTTCATTGATCACTAGCATTTCAACTTACTAAATTTATTTTAACATTTGTTCCCATTATTTATTTATTTTTAATCCCTATGTTTCAGTAGCCTTGTTTCTTACAGATGACTGTATAATGATATAACTTTTACAATGCGACTTTGTGATTGTGAAAATGTTGTGTCTGATGTTCCTTTCATCTAGGATATGGACAGATGAGTAAAGAATATGGATATGAAATAAATAATAGGGGGAATAAAGGTTAAAATAAATTGGGTAGATGAAAATACTAATGGTCAATGACGGGGGCAGTAAGGGTTATGGTATGTATGAGTTTTTTCTTTTTTCTTTCTCATTTTGGAGTGATGCAAATGTTCAAAAAAATGATCATGGTGATGAATACACAACTATGTGATGAGATTGTGAGCCACTGATTGTACACCATGTATGGAATATTTGTTTTTTAAGAATTTTTGTATGTTTTTTTTCATTTTAACATTTGTTCCTATTATTTATTTTTATTCCATATGTTCTACTCAGAATCTTCGTATGTTTGTATGTTGTTTTATCAATAAAAATATTTAAAAAAAAAAGATGTGGAGGACACTGAGGCAAATAAAGAGAAAAATCTGGAGCAGTATAATAAACTGGGTTAGGATCTTAATAAAGTCAAAGCTCAAGTAGAAGAGCTGGATAGAAAATATTATGAAAAAAATAAGAAAGATGAATTACAAAGTGAAAGAAAGAAATTACAAAGTGAAAGAAAGGGAGGAAAATGCAGAACAGCAAGCACTTGCTGCTAAGAGAGATCTTGAAAAGAAGTAGCGACCTCTTAGAGCAGCAATCAGAAAGGCCATTTTAAATGGTATAGACAGCATAAACAAAGTGCTAGAACACTTTTGTCAAAAAGGAATAAATCAACATATTCAAAATGGCTATCAAGGAACTGTGATGAATAACTATGAATGTGAGCTAGCTTTTTAAACATGCGTGGAAGGCACTGCTGGAAACAGGTTATCACATTGTTGATTTAGATGAAGTCAGCACAAAAATTTTAATGGAGTTTAATAAAATGTATCTTTCTGGAGAAATAACTTTTTTGCCTCTTTAAGTTGGATGTCAGGGATACCATCTATCCTAAAACCAATGATGCTATTCCTATGATCAGTAAACTGAGGCACAATCCCAAATTTCACAAAGCTTTCAAGCATGTGTTTGAAAAAAACACTTATTTGTCATAGCATGGAAGTTTCAACCCAGCTGACTCATGCTTTCACTATGGACTGCATTACTTTGGAAGGTGACCAAGTTAGTCAATAGGGTGGTTATTATGACAGGGAATCTAGACTCAAATTACAAAAAGATGCTAGAAAAGCAGAAGAACTAGCTGAGCCTGAAGCAAAGCTCAAAGAAAACCTGTGCAGAAATATCGAAAGGATTAATAATGAAATTGACCAGCTGATGAACCAAATGCAACAACAGACAGAGACCCAGTAAAGGAAATTTAAAGCATCCCAAGACAGCATATTATCAGAAATGAAAATGCTAAAAGAGAAGAGGCAGCACTCAGAGAAAACCTTTATGCCTAAGCAATGAAGCTTACAAAGTTTGGAGGCAAGTTTGCATGCCATGGAATCCACCAGAGAATCACTGAAGCAGAACTGGAAACTGACTTGCTTTCTCAACTTAGTCTGGAAGACCAGAAGAAGAGTAGATGCACTAAATGATGAAATTCATCAACTTCAGCAAGAAAACAGTTACTGAACAAAAGAATTAAATTAGGAAGTATTATTACTCAAGTAGAGACTTGAGAAAACATTTGGACCACATAGAACAGAACTTAAATGAGCTGAGAGAAATGGAAGAGGATACTGCTCTCACTGCCACATCAGAACTTGAAGTCATCAATCAAAGAGTAAAAGATACTATAGCACAATCAGAAGATCTGAACAATTCCATTGATAAAACAGAAGCTGGAATTAAGGAGCTTCAGAAGAATACGGAATGCTGAAAAAATATGGAAAAAGAGCACATGAATGTTATAAATCATGATACTAAAGAACTAGAAAAGATGACAAATCGACAAACCATGCTACTGAAGAAGAAAAAGTGAAGAAAATTCGAGAACTTGGATCAATTCCTCAGGAACAATTGAAAAATACCGGACACTGAACCTCAAACAGTCATTTCGAAAACTTAAACAATGCAACACATAATTGAAGAAATACAGCTGTGTTAACAAAAAAAAGCTTTAGATCAGTTTATAAATTTTTCTGAGCAGAAAGAAAAGGTAATAAAGCAACAAGAAGAATTGGGCAGGGGGTACAAATCAATCATGGCATGGATGAATGTACTTGAACTCTGAAAATATGAGGCTATTCAGCTCATTTTCAAACAGGTACCCAAGAACTTCAGTGAAGTACTCCAGAAGTTGGTACCTGGTGGCAAAGCTACTTTGGTGATGAAGAAAGGAAAT
Organism: Myrmecophaga tridactyla; assembly: GCA_004026745.1. Taxonomy (NCBI): domain Eukaryota; kingdom Metazoa; phylum Chordata; class Mammalia; order Pilosa; family Myrmecophagidae; genus Myrmecophaga; species Myrmecophaga tridactyla. The sequence continues at coordinate 590 of PVIY010063007.1, read as the reverse complement.
GTGGAGGACAGTAAATGTTAGGGTGAAGGAGAAGGGAGTGGTGAAAGTGAGAGGGATTCTGGGTCACAGAGCAGTGTCCCATCAGTTGACCAGCTCACTGGAGTTGGAATTAGGGTGTCATTTACAGGAAAACAAGATGAAATGACAAATTCAACAGCTCTCAGGTTGACAGAAATCCTTGGCAGGTCTTGCTCTGATTTTTACAATTCAGAAATGTGACCCAGCTCTTTTTCACTTGTTTGATGAAACGACCAGGTTCTGGATGTTCAGCATAGAAAGACTGTGTCAGATATGATTATGGAACTTGCTGGACATGCTCAATTTACTACAACTACTTGTAGGCCTGAACTGCTTGAGTCAGCTGACAAATTCTACAGTGTACAGTTCAGAAATAAGGTGAGTCATATTAATGTGATCACAGCAGAGATGGCCAAAGACCTTGTAAAAGACGATACCACTCATGGTTAACTGGAAAATATTGCCCACTGGCTTGGAAGATGTGTTTAGTAATAGGAGTCTCATACCCAGGAACTGTAAATTTAAACCTTAAATATTTTGTCATTATTAATAGTTTTCAGACAGAGTGAAAA
>PVIY010063006.1:0-10662 GCA_004026745.1 Myrmecophaga tridactyla | reverse complement strand
TGAGTGGGGGTCCCGGGTCCTGGTGCCCTGCATCACCGTGGCTCATGCTGAAGCCCCCAGGAACTAATTCCCCATCCAGCTACTGCTGGGTGCTGATCGTGGGTGACATAGACCCACAGTGTGGGGCAGAGGTCCTCGCTCCAGGCTCTGTGCGTGTGGTGTGTCCCATTGCCTCATTTGCATCTTCTGTCTGTCCTGCAGGGATTAGGAAAGACCCAGCCAAGTCTTTCGTGCCCAGGACAGTTGTGATTGGGGGAAAGGTGAGTGGCCTGCAGCATCTCAGCAGTGGGAAGCCCAGGTGGCTGTGCTGGGGGCAGTCCGAGTCAGCTGGCCCTCAGCTGTGCCCCTGGGGGTCACAGGGCTTCTCGCCCAGGTGACCAGCTCCACCAACGCCCTGCCATGGGAACGGTGGGTCCCCAGTCCCCTGTGGGACATAGCCCGTGTCCTCCATGCAGCTACCTCCTTCCACCGTGCACTGGAGCCCAGGGAACCTGTTGCTAGTTCTCAGGCATGGGACATGGTCTGCTTACTCCCTCCTGGGCAGTGGCCTTTGGAGTAGATGGATGCAGGTCCGATGTGGCAGCCTTCTCGATCTGTTAGAAACTGACTGGGCTCAACTTGGCTTGTACGATTTGGTTGGTGTGTTCCCCACGTTGGTAACACTGGAGACATGTCAAATGTGGACGTCACCAGGGGTGGCCTTCAGGGGTGTCCTGCCTCGTGCACTGACCCCCCTGCCAGGATCCTGGTCTTCATCTGAGAGTGCAAAGGACCCCCCAGGGGCATAGCTCCCTCCTGAGGCGCTGGGGGTCTAGACTGTGGGATGGGGTCTGGGGGCCTGCGGGCACCGGAGCCTACACCCATGTTCCTGGTACCTGTCTGTGGCTGGCAGGGTACTGCCTTCCTCCAGCCTGTGCAGAGGCAGACAGGGTGGCAGGACGTACCCCCGGGCTCCCAATTTCAGACAGCAGCTCTGGTGCCCTGCTTGGGCTCCACCACCCTCAGCCCAGGGATTTGAAGCAAATCCTAGACATCATATCATTCATTTGCCAGTATTTTAGCATGTATTTCTTAAAGATATGGAGTTAAAAAAATTTTTTTAAGCCTTATAAGAAATCTGAGGCCTAGAGGAAGGTAGAATGAATCGTGGGCCATCTGTTCCCCTGTCAGCGAGATTCAGCGCTGTTGAATGTTCTCTTACTTGCTCCGTCTCCCCCAGACATTTGCTGACTCATAAGTAAGACACAGGAACACTTCACCCCTCATATTTCTTTGCCATCTCCACCAATGGATGTTTTTCTCCAAACCTGCTGTGTGGACTCTCTTTAAACATGGCCACATCACCATCCCAAGAACCTTCTTGGGAGTGCCCAGCCTCGGAAGATAAGCAGTTGCTGTCTGAGTAAAGTGACGAGTGTTTTTAATGATTTGTTTCAGTCAGGATTCAAATGGGGGCCTCCCCCCAGACACAAGTCAGTCTACCTTAAAAAAAAAAAAAAAAAAGGCCCTTTTCATTTTGCTTTAATTGCAGACTTACAGGAAGGTTGCAAAAAGAATATAAACAATACAGAGAACTCTGGCATATCCCCCTACAGATGCCCAGTTTTACCAGCTTTCTGCGTTTTGCCATCTTTGTTAAATCGTTCTGTCATTTGTCTTCTAAACACTTCAGAGCAGGCTGCACATGTCATGCTCCCTGGAAATTTCATACGTCCATGTACATTTCCTGAGAACAAGGATGACACTTCTCTGAAATCCTCTCATCTGTAGGTTTTCCTTCTGCTTCTCATTCTTTTTTCCCTTGAACTTTATTATTAGAAGAGATTGGGTGTTTGTACCCAGGCTGGCCTCTCTGGCTTCTTCCCTCTCGGTCTTGTCTGGCGTGTCCCTCATTCCTGACTTCTTCCTGTTTGTTGGTGGTCAGCTCTGGAGGCCCTTTTTTGAGTTCCTACTTTTTGAAAAACTTAACTAGACCCCAAAAACCCGAACTTCTGAATGTTGGTGGAGCCAGCGTCATGAGCAGTGCCTGGGCAGGGTCCTTCTGGAGGCAGGTGGGCTCTCGCCTGCAGTAGCACTTGGATCTGGGGTCTGACCTGCTGGGTGGTGGGCACGGCCTGTGCTGGGACCTCAGTGTCCCCTTGGCACTGCAAACCCGTGCTGCCACAGTGCAGTTTCTCAGCCGGGTGTGCCCCATGCCACCCATACCTGCTGTCCATGCCAGGGACGAGAATGGGGCGGGGTCTGGCACCCCCCTCACTGGCCTGCCCTCACCTCCAGGCTGCCCCTGGCTACCACATGGCCAAGAAGATCATCAAGTTGGTCACGTCCATAGGCGAGGTCGTTAACCGGGACCCCATCGTTGGCGACAGGCTCAAAGTGATCTTCCTGGAGAACTACCGGGTTTCTCTGGCCGAGAAAGGTAGCACTGACCCCAGGGGTCCCCGGTGCTCGTGGGGGTGGCTGGCAGTGCGAGTCTGTGGCAGATGGGCTGGTCCTTAAGCTCCTGACCATCCTGCTGCCTCTCTCCCCCTGCCTCCTCTCTCCTTCTGCCTCTGGGCCTGGGTAGTGGAGGCAGGTGTGCTGCTCCACTTCAACCTTCCCCTTCCCACCCACCCCCTCCCCGACTCTCCTTCCTTCTCTTCTCCTCCCCTCTGTCCTCTTGCTCTTGTCTTCCCTCCTTTATCCTCTTTCTCCTCGCATTCCCTGCTCCCTCCCCTCCCCCTTCTTTCTGTGGTTCCCCTGACACTTTCAGGTACCTTGTGAGGTTACACATGGGCCTGCCCCCCTTTCACCTGCTTCCCTGCATGTGGTGGGCCTATCACATCACCTGTGGAGGTGCTGGCTGGGGGGGTCTCTAGGATATGCCCCCCCCATGCTGACCAGGTGGGATCTTTTCTACCCAGGCCACCTCTGGAAATCCTGGCAGTAAAGCAGTTTGCCTCTGTATAGTGGGAACCTTGAACCATCCCCATGTCCCCCTCACTGCAGGGCCTTAGGGGTCCCCCTCTTCTGGGTTTGGTTGCTTATCCCTTCCCTGGTCTCCCACATGAAATGGTCCCACTCAAGGGCTGCTGACTCCTGCGCATCTTAGAACTGACCCTAGAGTCGGGGTCCCCACAGCTCCCTGATGTGCTCCTGAGCTGGAGGGCAGAGGTACCATTGTCCCCTTGCCTGCCCAAGCTTGGCTGTGCTGCCTAGGAGGCCCCAGGCCCACTTGCCTGCCCCAGTCTGAAGGAGGGCCAGGGAGCCTGGGAAAGCAGCACGAGATGCGAGTAGGTGGGCTGGTTCCTGGATGGGGTGTGACCAGGTCAGGCTGATGGGGGCAGGGTCCCACATGGTCTCTAGCCCTTGTTATTCCCCTGCACAGGGGGAGACAGCCTTGCCTCTCTCCTCTGGTCCCAGAGCCTTCTGGAAGCCTTTCCAGAGCTTGTGGGCTCACCAAAACGACCTAAGTGGTGTCAGATGGAAGGGAGCGTAATGCCCACTGATGGGCCTGGGCGACCAGGCTTTGGTTTGACCCTGGTCCCTGAAGATTCCGGAGTAAAGGACCTTTGCCACCTGGGGGACTTCTAGGAGTCTCTGTCTTCGGCCCCCTTTCCATGGGCTGTCCTAGACTGGCTGGCTGGGGTGGGGCCAACAAAGAGGGGTGTGGTGGGTCCTGCTAGAGCCCTGGCTGACATTGGGGGGCTGGGGGAGATCGTGACCTGGGGGGCCCTGGAGTGGGAGGAGAGATGGCTGAGGGGAGCAGAGAAACACCGGAGCCCCTGGGGCCGCCCACTCCCCGCACGCAGTGCCTGACTGCCCCCTGGTCTCCAGCCATCCCCGCCGCGGACCTGTCACAGCAGATCTCCACGGCGGGCACTGAGGCCTCAGGTACAGGCAACATGAAGTTCATGCTCAACGGGGCGCTGACTATTGGCACCATGGACGGCGCCAATGTGGAGATGGCCGAGGAGGCCGGGGAGGACAACCTCTTCATCTTTGGCCTGCGGGTGCAGGACGTGGAGGCCTTGGACCGTCAGGGGTGAGCACCCACCTGCCTGCTTCCAGCTGGAGTGCCCTCCCTTCCTCCCAGGCCCTCCCTCTGCCCCCTTCCAGCTGGGATGCACTTCTCCAAATCTCCACCCCATCCCAGCTGGGGTGCTTTCCCTTTCTTCACAACCTGTCCCCCTGCCCCCTTTGCTGGAGTGCACCCTTCCCACTCCCCATGCCTGCTGGGGCATATGTTGGCATCTGTGGTCACTCCTAAGAACCCCAGGATAGGGACCTGAAGGGCATGTGTGCAGGGGGAGCTGACTCTGAAGGAGGTCTTGGGAGCCAGGTCCCCCCACCCACAGAGTGGAGATAGGAGTGGCTCTTGGCTCACTGGCCATGTCTGCTTCCTGTGTCCGTGGGAGACAGGTGTGAGGGCTGCCCCTGGGCTTATCTCCCCAGCAAAGCCTAGGGTGTCTGTTCCAGTTCGCAAGCTGCCAGAATGTGATATACCAGAAACGGAACAGCTTTTAAAAAGGAGAATTTATTAAGTTGCAAGTTTACAGTTCTAAGGCTGTGAAAATGTCCCAGTTAAGGCATCACCAAGAGGTTACCTTCACTCAAGAAAGGCTGATGAAGTTCAGGGTTTCTCTCTCAGCTGGAAAGGCACATGGCAAACATGGCAACATCTGCTAGCTTTCTCTCCTGGCTTCTTGTTTCATGAAGCTCCCCAGAGGGCATTTTCCTTCTTCATCTCCAAAGGTGAGCTTTCATTGTTCTCGTGACTTTCGTGCTTTTTCCAAAATGTTTCCTCTTTTAAAGGATTCCATTAAACTAACCAAGATCCAACTGGGATGGGTGGAGTCACATCTCCCTCTAATCAAAGGTTAACACCCACAATTGGGCGAGTCACATCTCTGGAGATAACCTAATCAAGTTTCCAATTTACAGTGCTGAATAGGGATTAAAAGAAATAGCTGCCTCCACCAGATGGACCAGGATTAAAACATGGCTTTTCTAGGGTACATAATCCTTTCAGACCGGCACAGTGTCTGAGGGTGCTTTTGCAGTGGGCCCTCAAGGAACCACTCTCCTTCAGTAAAAGCTCAGCTGCAGAGCACACTGAGGGCCCTTGCTTTGGTAGTCCCTGGTGCAGAGTGCTGTCCTGCTAGGAGGGGTGCCACACGGAGTGGAAGCCAGAACTGGGGTCCAACATAGGCTAGTCTGCAGTACAGACATGAGCTCCCTCACCTTGGGGTTACAGCCTCTCTCTGAGGATGGTCAGGGACCTCCGTTTGGCCCAGGAGTTTGCTGATTGGGGAATTTGAGGTGTTCCCACCACCAAGGTTCTGGACCCATTTTCTAAGTAGCTGTTTTGCTTTGTAATAATACTAGATTTATGGAAAAGTTGGAAAGTTAGCATAGGGAGTTCCTGTAGGCCCCTGACTCAGTTTCCCCTAGTAGTTACTTCCATGATCGAAGACCTTGTCAAAACTGAGCAGCTAGCTTAGGTGTGTCCGTGTGGCCTCAACTCCAGGCTGTGCTCAGGTTTCACCACTTCGTATCGGTGTCACTTTCTCTCCCAGGATCTCATCCAGGGATGACGGTGCATTTAGTCGCAGGTCTCCCTGTCTCCTCTAGGTTGTGATGGTTTCTTAGACTGCCCTTGGTTTTCATTACCTTGGCATTTTCCAGGTGTGCTAGTCTTGGCCTAATTCTGAGGAATAATTAAAACAAAAAACAAAAAACTGCTGCCTAGTTGTCTAAAAGCTTTCAGGGCACCAGTCAGGCAGAAACCCAAGTGTACGGTCCCAGCTCCTTGTCACAAGTACCCACCACCTCCACTGGGCAGCTTGGCTCCCCTTCCCTTAGCCTGGCTCCTGTCCCGTGTCTTGAGGTGCAGCCACTCAGCCCCACCTGCCTCATCTGTCTAGAACCCGGCCTGGCGCAGGCCCTGTGCCCCACCCCCATCTTTTCTTCGCCTTCACTTACTGGTTCCAGTCGAGTGTGTGGCCACCCTGGCTGGGTGGATGGGTTTGGGGGTCCTCTGGTTGTCAAGGCCCCGTGGGGTCTGGTGGGGAGAGAGCTCGGGCAGTGCTGAGCAGTTGGTGTGCAGTGTGAGCCCCGGAGGGCCCTGTCTCCCAGCACCTGCATTGTGGACAAGTCAGGCACAGGCGACAGTGCTGGCAGCCAGTCCCCGGGGCTCAGTGCCCGTGGAACAGCAGCTCCTCCCCAGTGTGACCCGTCCAGGGCTAAGGGTGGCCGCCCACCTCCTGGCTGCCCTGAGGCCCAGCTGTGACCGTGGCCTGGCTTTCCCGCAGGTATGACGCCAGCCATTACTATACTCGCCTCCCTGAGCTGAGGCAGGCTGTGGACCAGATTGGCAGCGGCTTCTTCTCCCCCATGGAGCCCGGCTGCTTCCAGGATGTCGTCAACATGCTGATGCACCATGACAGGTGCGACCCCACCTTGCCCATTCCCCAGATGGAAGGTCCCAGAGAATCTGGAACCCCTGTCCCAAGGGGAGGGCCCTAACACAGGGCCTTGGGGGTTGAGCTGGAGCTGCAGCCTGTGGGTCTCCGGGGCAATCTGGTCAGGGGGTGTATTCCCATTTCCTGTGCCCCAAGGACAGGTGGGCCTCTGCACTGGAGTGTCAGGATGCACTTGCCAGGTTACCGTGGGAGATTAGTGTAACGAATGTGTGGTTATGACTTACCTATGATGGCAGACTTTGTGCCTCATAAAAGCCATGGTGCCCTTCTGGCTGCCAGGTACTTCTGGCTGGTGCCAAGAACCGACCTCTCTTCAGTTTTCAGTTTTTGTTGGTTTAGTTTTTTTGTCCAGCTGTTTCATTTATTTTCTGAGAATTGTGATTGGCTGACTGGTGAGTCCAGATCATGACACACATGCATACACGCATGTGCACACACCTCCCTGAGTTGAAGGCATGGCCCAGACTGAGGTTCGTGGGGGAAGGACTCGTGACCACCCTGTGAACTGTGTTCCTGACTCAGCAGTCATCAGAGGTGCCTTGTAAGTGCTGAGTCCTTCAGTGTTGGAGCACCAAGCAGGGCACTATCGTCATCCATGACTGTTTTCAGCTGCATTGGGTGGGGCGGGGGCCTTGGCTGGAGCCTTGGCTGGAGCCTGCGAGCAGGGCAGGTCCCCCTCCTTTTATAGCAGAGAACTGAATGCATCCCCAACCTGGGCCTTAGGACTGCTATCTGCCCAGGGCCCACCCCACGCTTAGCTGGGTCAGGTGCAGTGGACAGGCCTTTCCCTGTGGTGCTGCAGGGCCACAAGGACTGGGGCGAGGGTCTGGGGCTCCCAGGGACCCCCAGGTCAGAGCTCAGCTCTGCTGCTTCTCCTGCTCCTGCTGCTATGTCTGGCAGAGCTCCCATTTCTGTTTCAGGTTCAAGGTGTTTGCAGACTACCAGGCCTATGTGGAGTGCCAGGCCAAGGTGGACCAGCTGTACCGGGTAAGGTGCTCAGGCCTGGGGTCGGCAGAAGGTGGAACTGCCGTAGGCCGTCTGGGTCTTTCTTGGGTGGGGGCACCCGGCCGGCTCGGAGCCATCCCCTGGCACTGTGTCACACGGTCACTGTGCGTCTACTGTGGGTTCACATTTTTCTGGTTGGGCAGGTGGACGACTCACCCATCAGGTGCCCCAGGGAGAAGCCTGCACCCCCAGCTTTCACGCTGGGGGCCCCAGACTCTGGGCGGCCAAGGCCAGGGCTCCCCCAGCATGGGGAAGAAGGCCAGCCCCCATAAGGTGACAGGAAGGGTGCGGGCCTGTCTGAAACAAGGAAGCAAGCTGCTTCCTGAACAGGCAGTTTCCAGATTCCCTAGTACAGGTCTTTTGGAGGGACTCCTTGGCCCCTACTGCCCTGTGGTTGAGCCCTCATGCTGTTTGGGGGGTGTGAGAGCCCCGCCCAGCCTGGGGGGCTCATTGTCTCACGTTGGGCCCTGTGAGTGACAGCAGTGGTCCCTGTATGTATGGCCATGCACAGCGGCCAACCCTGGCCTCAGCCCGGGCACTGCTGCCCATTTCTCCCTTTGGTCCCCAGAAGTGCCTGCAGCTCTGCCAGTCTCCACCTCGTTTCTGCAGGGTGACCCTGTCTGGGCTCAGTCCTGGGGACAGCTGCTTGATGAGGGGTGAGCCGGGGGGGCCACTGAGTCCCTGGGTGAGCAGCAAGGTGGTATGTGCCCTCAGCTCCCTACCTCCAGTCAGCAGGCCAGCTCTGGCCACTTAGCCTGGAGCATTAGAAGTTGGGAGCTCCTGGGAGGGAAAGCTGTGGGCTGATGGCTTTGTGTGGGACATCCTGGAAGCCACCGCCTTGCCCGTGGGGCCCTTGTCTTGGGGCCCAGCATCTCACCCTTCCACTGTCAGTGCCCAGGTCAGGGTCTTGGCAAGCCCAGGTGTGCAGGTCAGGCCCCTCTATAGCTGCTGGACCTAGAAGGGTAGGACTCCTTCCCTTCCCTACTGCCACTCCCAGCTGGGGTGGGTTTGGAGCCCTTCTTGACTGCCTGCCAAGACCCTTAGTGCTAATGAGGGACCCTGCCACCAGGAGGTAGGGACTGGGCTGTTTTCCTGCTCCTGGTCGTGTCCTGCAGAAGAGCCAGGGCTGAGCAAAGGGGCTAACATCAGGGCCCTGGGGGCAGCCAGGGCAGCAGGCCATCCCGAGACCCCAAGACTGCAGGCCTGGCTTTCCTCTGCTTCTGTCCTTTGCTCTCTCATCAACTCCATTTCCTATAGGACAGAGCAGCCCACTGAGGTCCTGAGAGGGGAGATAGCCTCCTCAGGGACTCTATGCCACCCCTCCTGGCTGACCCCTCTTCTTCGTATCACCCCTCCCGGCTGCCCCTTCCTGTGTCATCCCCTCCTGGCTATCCCTTTCCTGTACCCCCATCTCGGCTTGTCCCCTCCCCATTTGCCCTCCCAGCTGTCCCTGCCTCGCTGTCCTCATCCAGCTGCATGGTCTGACTTCAGGCTTCAGGCTTGTTGGCCCTCAGCCCTGGCCACCCGGTAGTCTTTCTGACTGGGGGCTGCCTTTCCAGGTCATTTCTACCTCAGGGCACAGGTGGAAATGACGTGCCCTGAGGGCTGACACTTGTTGGGGCTCACACTGGGTTCTAGAGACTCCGCCTCTCCTGGGCCCTCGGCCCACAGCATAGGGACTGACTGGCCCTCCCTCCTCCCCAGAACCCTAAGGAGTGGACCCGGAAGGTCATCAGGAATATTGCCTGCTCGGGCAAGTTCTCCAGCGACCGGACCATCACGGAGTACGCCCGGGATATCTGGGGCGTGGAGCCCTCAGACCTGAAGATCCCGCCACCCGAGCTCCCCAGGGACTAGGCTCGGCAGGGCTGCCCCAGCCCTCAGGCTGCACCTTCAGTGTCTGTAGCAGCCAGTTCCTTGCTTTTCACTGCTGTTTCTTGGGGGTGGGGGTTCACTGGAGGTCTCAACCTGCCATGAGCCTTAATATGTTTGGAGGCTCTGGGTTTCAGGGCTGCAGGGAGGCATGGGAAAGAGCCTTTCCACAGACTGGCCTAGCCTCCTCTGACCCTCCGTGCTGGGAGACGCCACACCCCTCTCCCTCCAGTGTTCTGGGGCTGGACCTGTGTGTGTCAAGGGGGCTTCTCCGCCACTTAGAACTATTTTTTAAACACTTTGAATTCCAGCAACATCAAACCTCGGCACTGTACACAGCAGCACTGGGATGGCCCCAGAGCCCGGCCTGTTCTGACTCTCCCCTGCTATCTTGAAGCCAACCCCAGTGTTCAGGGTTATACTTTAGCGCTTTTGTTTTTGTTTTTTTTCGAAGCATTTTTTTTCCTTTTTGCAACAGGTCAGTGGCTAAATAGAAAGCACATAGCTTGATTTCATGGGGGCATTAAAAAAATGTCAGCTTCAGTTTGCAAGTTTAAAAGGTACAAATCTAGCAGAAAAAGTAACTGGGACCCCCACGAGGGTAGAGGGTAGCTGCTGCGAGGGGCCCCTGCCCCACTCTGGCCTCCTCTCTCTTTCAGTCTTGGCTGGGCCACAACTGGGCTCCATGGAACAGCCGGGGAGAGGGTGGTCCAGAATCCAGGGAAGCACCTTGTCCCACCCGCCCTCAGTGGGTTCCAGGCCTGAGGAAGGCAGGGATGGCCCCATCTGGCCCACTCTGCTGCCATTTGGGGAGAGGAAGGCTGATGAGCAGACGAGGAAGGATGTGACGAAGCTGTGGCCACCAGGTTTGCTTTTCAGAGGAAAGTTAACCTCATGAAGAACTGAAACGAGTTGAAGCCTTTTCTCATTTGAAAGCTGCCTGTGCAGCTCAGGATGGAGGCAACAGTGCTGTGGCCACTTTGACCTGGCTGGAGGCCGGTGCCTCCCACCTCCCAGCCCTGGGTGCCTCTGTGGGCTGAGGGCTAAGCCCCCTCTCCTAAGCTGTGTTGATATATCCTGTCCTACACATGAGGGTTGGCTCCTTCCTGCATTTACCACCGGCGCAAACAATAAGGCTGGGGATGTCTGCAAGGGGAACCCAGAGGCCCACAGGCAAGGGAGGACGAGGCTGGCCTGCCCAGGCCACCTGGTGGTTACTTTGCCCCAGGTACAGCACCATGGGCAGGCTGGTTCTCAGGACTGCTGGGAAATAGTGAACCCTCTTCCCAACCCTGGCTCCTTGCTTGCAGGTCCGGGCCTG
>PVIY010063005.1:0-10656 GCA_004026745.1 Myrmecophaga tridactyla | reverse complement strand
TGCCCTGGCTTTAAAACATATTATAAAGCCACAGTGGTCAAAACAGCACAGTAATGGCACAAAGATAGAAGCATGACCAATGGAATTGAATGGAGAGTACAGAAATCGACTGCCAAATCTATGGTCAACTGATTTTGACAAGGCCCCCAAATACTCTGAACTGGTACAAAATAGTCTTTTCAATAAATGGGCATGGGAGAAGTGGATTCCAATAGCCAAAAGAATGAAAGAGGATCCCTTGCTTACACCCTATACAAAAATTAACTCAAGGTGCATCAAACACTTAAATATAAGAACTAGCACTATAACACTTCTAGAAGAAAATGTATGGAAACATCTTCAAGACCTAATAATAGGAGGTTGCTTCCTAAACTTTATACCCAAAGCACAAGCAACAAAAGAAAAAATAGATAAATGGGAACTGCTCAAAATCAAATGCTTCTGCATCTCAAAAGACTTTGCCAAAAAGGTGAAGAGGCAATCAACTCAATGGGATAAAATACTAGGAAATCACATATTAGACAAAGGTTTGATATCCTGAATATACAAAGAAATCATACAACTCAAAAACAAAAGCACAAACAACCCAATTATAAAATGAGCTAAATATATGAATAGGCATTTTTCTGAAGAGCAAATACAGATGGCTCAAAAGCACATGAAGAGATGCTCATTTTCATTGACCATAAGGGAAAAGCAGATCAAGACTACAATGAGATACCACCTCACACTTATAAGAATGGCTGCTATTAAACAAACAGGAAACTATAAATGTTGGAGAGGATATGGAGAAATTGGGACACTTATACACTGCTTGTGGGAATGTATAATGCTGTAACCACTATGGAAGACAGTTCGGTGGTTCCTTAGGAAACTAAATATTGAGTGGCCCTATGATCCAGTAATAGCACTACTTGGTATATACCCAGAACAGCTGAAAGCAATGGCACAGACAGATATTCGCACACTGATGTCCACAGCTGCATTATTAACAATTACTAAAAGATGAAAACAAACCAAATGTCCATCAGCAGATGAGTGGATTAGCAAAACATTGTATAAACATATGATGGAATATTATGCTTCAGTAATACAAAATGTCATCCTGAAGCACATGACAAAATGTGAGCCTTAAGAACATAATGCTGAATAAAATAAGCCAGACACTAAAGGATAGATACTGTATGATTCCACTTTTATGACCTTGGTAAAGGTAAAATTGGAGACTTATAATACAGAATATATGGGGCTTAGGGATACACAGAAGCCAGAGATGGATGAACAATTGCTAATGAGGTTGAACTCCAGTGTAAGGGAATAGATAGAAGTGAAAGCAGTTTTCTAGTATGTCTATAAATAATATTACCATATTGAAGATGAACAAGATTGAAAGGGCCCATACAAACCTGTGTCCCACCGATTGATACTAGAAATATAAATTGGTTCTTGCAAGAACTACTTCAAAGGTAAGATTCGTGTACAAAGACTGTTTAAGTCCAGGGCACAGGGGATAAACTGCTATTGCATGCTATGGGCTATTTTAAAAGGAAAACATTAGCACTACCACAGCAACAGTACAGGTAAATAATGGGGGAAGGGACAAGAGTTAAGAGGAGGTTTAGGTTTCCTATTTCATGAAGGTGCATTTATTGGTTATCCTTCTCATGGGAAGAAAGAAATTACCTACAACTGAGAACATTGATGGGCTGTGGGCTGTGGGCTTTGGGCACTGTGCATGATACCTGATGAATTCAAGGTGGCTGAAGATGCACTGACTGAGAAGTAGATTGACGAATGATGGTGTATACATATGATCAAATGTTGTGCTGGTCCAAAAAGAAATGAAGTTGTGAGGCATGCAATGATGTGAATTAACATATGGGACATTTGGTGAGGCAAAATAAGGATAAATGAAAGAACAATTATGATACAGTCTCCTCTAGAAAATGCTTATAAGAAAACAGGACCAAGAATATAAACTTTTCTAGCAGACACATTTAGTCTGGAGTGGTAATTATTATTTCTGGATATCAAGAGGCTGATATATATAATTTTTTATATAAACATGATACTTAGAGATAAGAACAAAGCTGATCAGGTCAGGGTTAAAGTAATTCAGAACAGTTGGGTAAGGAAGACATTGTCTATATTTTAGACCCACACATACTCTTTGAGACCAAAGGAAGAAAGGTTTATTTGGTCTGGAACCTAAATACTCTGTAGCACATAATCTAATTTAACCTATCTGTATAGCTTATTTGAATATCTGAAACACTGGGAGCCCCAAATAAAAAGAAGTCCTTTAATCCTGTATAGCTTAATGTAATGCTCAGATGCATCTTAGAGTATATTAAGCAGATAATCAAAAAATATTGGCAAAGTTCCTTGAAGGATGGGAGAAAAAATATGGAGCTATTAAACTTTACCATCAGGGAATCCCCTGATACTGTGTCAAACTTCAGGGACACCCAAATCAATAGGAAAAGCCCTTGATCTTGAGGCTTACTCTTGTGAACTAATACAGGTAGTGGAGAAGCTTAGCCTATGTGTAGGTATGCCTAACAGTTACTTCTGTAGAACCTCTTTTGTTGCTCAGATGTGGCCTCGCTCTCTCTAAGCCCACCTCTGAAGGTGAAATCATTGCCCTCCTCCCTGTGTCAGATATGACATCCAGGGATGAAAGTCTCCTTGGGGGCATGGGAGATGACTCCCAAGAATGAGTCTGGCTCTGGCACCATGGGATCAACAATTCCATCCTGACCAAAAAGGGGAAAAGAAATGTAACTAATAAAGTATCAATGGCAGAGAGAGTTCAAATAGAGTTGAGAGACCACTCTGGAGGTTGCTCTTGCACAAGTTCAGTTAGAAGCCACTACCTATCAAAACCTGCCAAATGACCAGTATCATCCCAACCAATCTTATAGAGCACCTAGGGCAATATATAAGATTCTGCAAGCAGTCCATGCACGAGAGTAACTTTTCAGAAACTTACCTCCCCAAAATGGCTCCCTGGACCAGATAAGTCCTGAAACCTAGAGGACCAGCCTCTCTAGAACATCAGATAGTTCTATCTCCCTACCCATATTATTAACAGACCTTTCCAATATGAAAAAGTTAGGATGAATGACCATAGCCCAAACACCCCTAAGAAGAGGGATAGAAAGATCAAGGGTAATGGTGGAGTTAGACAAAGATAGGATTTAACAAATGAATATGATTGCTGAATCATTAAATTGATATCTCCTTTAGTCTCCAGTATATTAGAGCAGCTAGAAGTAAAATTCTAAAATTGTAGAGTTGTAACCCATGCCAAACTGAAATATGTTCTACAACTATTTATACTGCTGTGCTTTGAAATTTATTGCTTTTTTGTATATATGTCATTTTCCACATAAAAGTCGATTGTGGTAATAAAATAATATTTATGCCTTCTAGCCTCTTAAATTCTGGAGCAGCTAGAAGGAAAAATCTGAAAGGATCAGATGGTAGCCCATGAGAAACTCTGAGATCTTTTCTGTAACTACTTGTTGGAGTGTTTTGAAAACTATTGTTTTTTTCTTTCTTTGCTTTGTAAAAATATTGTATTATACAATAAAAAAGTTAAAAATGATATGTTGAAGTCATAACTCCTGGTGAGATACATGTGAACATATTTGGAAATAGGCTTTATGCAGACAGAGTCAAGTTAAAATGAGGTCACACTTGATTAGGATGGGTCCTAAATCCAATGACTAGGGTTGTTATTAGGAGAGAGAGATTTGAACAAAGAGATCCAAACACACTCAGAAAGAAGAATGCCATGTGAGATTTCAGGACCAGACAGAGGTGATGCAACTACAAGCCAAGGAAAGCCAAAGGATGGGCAGCAACCACTCGAATCTAGAAGAACAGTATGGAACAAGTTCTTCATCAGAGCCACCACAAGGAAGCAACCCTGCCAATACCTTACTTCAGATTTCTGTCCTCCTGGACGTGAGAGAACACTTTTCTGTTGTTTGAAGCTGCCCAATTTGTGGTATTTTATTGGAGCAGTCCTTGGATACCAATACAAGGTCTCAGGTCAAACATGATGGAAGGCATCTTTAGTCCCCTGCCCAGCTTTGTGCTACAGCACTTACATGTTTCTGCAGTGCTGATGCACCTTCATTTAACATCAGAGGTGTTATCTCCAGTACTTAGGAAAGTCCCCAGCTCTTCTTCATTGTCTTGAGGGATGCTCTAACACATTTTCTTCACATGTAAAATAGATGAAATCAGAACACTATTTACCATCAGTGTGTATGTTATAGAGGTAGCAGGTTTCATTATAGTGGTGTCAATAGGTCTCTTAAAAGCCACTAGTTGTCATGTCTTACATTTTAAGAGTGTTTTTAAGAGTTAATGTCACATATTGCACTAAGCAGTCTTCATATATTCCATGAGTTTGTTATTAGCATGATGGTCACTTAGCAACTGAGGTTACCAAGGCTAAGTTGGGAGGTGCTAAATATATTACTTGGAACAATGAATAAGTCCATCAAGTCTTTTATATGCCTCCCCTGTGACTATTAACTTTTGCTTGCATATATCAAATAATTTTTTTTCCAGTGTCTTCTGTTTCCTCCAATATCAGTGTCCCTGCTCTTGATGGGATTTTTATTTGCTTATCTGATCTCAGAAGACCATTTACCACTTATTAGCCTTGCTTTCAGGCCCTCCTATGGAAGCCATCTGCTGCCCTCTGCTGGTCACAATTAATAGTTGGAATCAATTCAGATCACAGTTTTATCTCAGGACCCATCAGGAGACAGGAAAAGGCAAAAAAAGAAAAAAAAAAAGTCGTGAGTGGCCATTCAATCAGTCACAACACTATAAACACTGTCTGATTGGCAGAGAGTGTTATATTTGCCATACTAATTCATTGTTGTTTCTATGCCTTTTGAACAAATACATTTGTGTCCTGCACCTACATAGAATGTCATTGGTATTTATAAGAAATTGATGCCATTTAAGTTATGGATGGTTAATAGTCCATCATTTATTTTTTCTTATGTTCTCCTGACAAAATAAAGTATGTAAACAACATAAGCAAAGTAAAGGCATCCCAACAATAATATTACTCTGAGGACTGGATCTTTCTTGTTATCTCTGCATTTGATAAGTCCTGGCAGACAAAGACATGAAATGTTACTCAGTAAATAATCATAATATAGCAATGAACAAACAATGCCTATGATTCTATGAGATGTCAGAGTGGCAGTTCTTTTCAATGAATGCATCCTGACTCTGCCTTGGCTCCCAAATAAACCTATGATCGTGAAAATTATCATTGTAAATGACAATGCGTATTCTCTCTCCAACTAATGGGAATAATGATATTCCTATCATGCTATTCCTCCATTTTACTCTTATGCATTCTTGCATCCAGAAATGGTTTTTGGTGGTTGCAGACATTTTGTTTTCTCTTATTCTTTATCATTTGTCTAGACTTTCAAACTTTTTAGTTGCAAACAGAAATATTTTTAGTCAGCAGGGGCTGAAATTTCCACACCAGTACATGTTTGCTTTAATACATAAACAGACAAACAAATAAATTTTTATAGGAGAATCCATATGAAGTTGGAATAGTGGATCCCAGTTTGTTCACTTACTAACTATAGTATGATGAAAGACAGCCTCAGGTTTTTCAGCTATAAAATGAGGATGAAATAAGCTATATGATCACATGGGGTTTGTCATGAGGATATAGTTTATGTCTATATTCCTGCTTTTTGAAAAAAAAATTAAAACTATTTTTAAAACTTTTTAAACTGTTTATTTTTAAAAAATTGTTTTTAAAACTATCTTCATAAATAGTTCCTAGTTATGACATTTGCACAGGGTTGTGTAACCACCCATAAACAAGAAACAAAGCAATTCCATCACCCCCACTGCCCCCAAAAGCTCTTCTTACTATGACTTTATACTCAACACCTGCATCCAGCCTTGATCTCCATCAACCACTAATTTGTCTCTGTGACTGCTCTTTTCCTTTTTCCAGAATCTGATATGAATGGAATTGCAATGTATGTAGTCTTTGGCATCTGACTTTTTATGGTTAGGATACTGCCTTTGTGACTCATCCATATTGGTGGATGTATCAATCATTTCTGAATTCTAGATATATCACATATTGTACCACATATTATTTACCCATTCACAATTTTGTTTCTATTCATTTATGACTAAAAATAAAATTGCTATAAATAAGTGTAAGTTTTGTATGAACATAATTCTTCATTTCTTTTGTCTAGTACTTGGAGTGGGATGGCTTGTTCCTGTGATAAGTGTGATGTTTAGGTTCTGGTGTCAATATGGTCAAGTGATTAACCCCAGTTGTCTGGTCAGGCAAGCACTGGCCTTGCAACCATTGCTGCAAGGATAGTTTCTGGTTGGTTGATAAAGGGGAAGGATGATGTATTAAATCATCAGTGAGTGATTGCATCTGTGGCTGATTACATTTGCAATCAACTAAAGAGTGCCTCCCACAATGAGAAAAACCAATCATTGAGAGGCTTTTAAGGAAAAAGAGAGGGGTATTCACAACTTCCTCAGCTGGTGAGCCTGTCTTGTGCAGTTTGTCCAGACCCTTTACCAGAGCCACCAGGTTCACAGCCTACTCGATGGATTTTGGACCCTCTATTCCCACATTTGTAAAGCTCATATTTACAGATCTCTCCTTGTTGGTTCTGTTTCTCTAGAGAACCTGACTAACACATTTTGATAACAGGAGTGGTTCTTGAGAAACAGAATCATAAAAATGGGTGTTCACAATCAATTTTATACTTTGACTAATGAGTCTGTTTCCAATAATCAAGATGGCACTGATAGTCCATGAGGTGAGTTGGAAAAATGGATACTCAAAATATCATCAATAGATTCTGCTAATTGTATGTTTATATGAGGCAAAGTGGGTGATAATGTTTTTGACACCTTTAGGGAGTTCTGTGAAATAAAGAAGTATAATGATGTTGCCTGGTTGTTATTAGATATACTGGGTAAAGTGATGAGGGAACAGGTTGAGCTGAAGGCTCCAAATTTGCAGCTTTAAGTGCTGTGTGAACAATGTAAAAGTTTCCATGTGTGCTCTGAAAGAAAATCTTATTTCCTGTGGTTGCAGACTTGCAATCTCTGAAAACCAGATTCAACACCTCATTGTGCGAGTAGTAGATTTACAACATAAACTAAAACCTTAACCCTGCAGGGTGTCCACTGTTAAAGTATGGGCTTTGAGGTTGAAAAAGAATGGGATTCTGAAATGTGGGGTGGTGATATATGGCTTGATAATGATGATGATGGGGAGATGGGATCCGTAAAATCTGCTGAGCCTTTGCTAGATAGACCTATAATGGACTGCTCTGAGGAAACAGCTTTTCAGCCTCCAGTCCTCAGAGGAGTCTTCTGTCCAGCCTCCACCTAACAAGATTAACCCTTCAGTGCCTGCTAACGCTGTAATCACCTCCCATGAGGAAACAGCCTTAACTCCTCTGTCTGGAGCAACTAATCCTGTTTCACCAGACGAAATTATAACTGAATGTTCTGAGGTAATTGACTTGAAAGATACTCCTATTTCTTTTCATCACACACCTCACCACCCTTCTTTTCTTCAAGACCTATAACTCGCCTAAAGTCCCATTAGGTCCCAAAAGATGAGGTATAAAGCATGATCCATGAGGAGGTATGCTATACTCCAGAAGAACTGCATGAATTTTCCAATCTATATAGACAGAAATCAGGGGAATGTGAGTGGGAATGGATATTAAAGGTGTGGAATAATGGTGGATGGAATATAAAGCTGTATCAAACTGAATTTATTGATATGGGCCCACTAAGCAGAGACTCTGCATTTAATGTTGTATTTTGAGGGGTTAATAAGGGCATTAAAAGTTTGTTTGGATATTTGGCTAAAACATGGATCAAAATGTTGCTGACATTACCTGAAGTCGAAATGCTAGAATTGCCCTGGTATAATGTAGATGAGGGGACCCAAAAACTAGAGAGATGGGGACATTAGAATGGATTTATCACGGAAAGCCTGCTCACACAGCCCAGAAATGTCCAAAAAACACATATTTCACCAGCACCTTGATAAATAAATTTATGACACTAGCTTCACCATCACTGGGGAGCTCTGTAGTCGCTCTTCTCTGTAGGTCAGGTATTACTGTGAGAACTGCTGCCATTGAGCTGGAATCCTTAAAAACAATGGGAAGGATCGGATCCCTAGTTGGCACCATGTGTGAACAGTTAGTCACCATGGACAAGGCAGGCATTGCCACCATAATGGGCAGCAGACTCAAAGCAACAGTCAAATAGTCTGACTTGCAGAGACATGTGGCATTGGCTTATAGATCACAGGGTACCTAGAAGTAAAATAAATGGGCAGTCTACTAAATTCTTGTTTGAGCTGTGTAAGCATTAGAATTCTAGGTCAAATGAACAGAAGTCTAACTCAAAATACAAAATCAGAGAGTTACAACCTCTTAATCAATTCCCAAACTTGAGAGAGCTTACGGACTCAGAGTTCCTGGAATGAGGGGAGGGCCAGGTATCTTTGGGGAAGGACCTTTTCACACTTCCCAAAATGTACACTGTCATCCTTCCTCGCAGCCTTCCCCAAGGAGAAATACAGGTCTTTACCAGGATGACTGCGCTGAGGAAAAGGAAATGATCAGATATTTGGGGGATTAATAGACACTGGCTCAGAAGTGACACTAATTCCAAGAAACCTAAAACTTCACTCTTGTCCACCAATCAGAGTAAGGGTTTATGGCGGTCAGGTTACTGACAGAGTTTTAGCTCAAGTGCACCTCACAGTGGGTCCAGGGGGTCCCCGAACACATTCTATGGTCATTTTGTCTTTTCCAGAATGCATAATTGGAATCAACATACTCAGTTACTGGCAGAATCCCCGCAGTAGTTCTCTGACTCATAGAGGGGGGGATATTATCATAGGAAAGGACAAGTGGAAGCCACTAAAACTGCCCCTACTTGGCAAAATAGTGAATCAGAAGCAATATCATATTCCTGGAGGGATTGCAGAGATTAGTACCACTCTTAAGGACTTAAAGAATGCAGGGGTGGTGACAACCACATCCCCAATTAATTCCTATTTGGCCTGTGCAGATGGGACTTGGAAGATGACACTGGATGACATAAACTTAATCAGATGGTGGCTCCAATTGCAGCTGCTATTCCAGATGTGGTGTCATTGCTTGAGCAAATCAACACATTGTCTGAACCTGGTATGCAGTTATTGATCTGGCAAATGTTTTTTTCTTAATAGCTGTCAGTAAGGACCATCAGAAACAGTCTGCATTCAGCTGGCAAGGCCAGCAGTATACCTTCAATGCCCTGCCAACTCTCCAGTCCTATGTCACAATCTTGTCTGCAGGGAACTTGATTGTTTCTCCCTCCCACAAGACATCACATTGCTCCATTATATCAATTATTTCATGCTGATTAGACCTAGTGAGCAAGAAGTATAAGGCATTTGTGGGTCAGAGGATGGGAGATAAAGCCAACAATAATATAGGGGCCTTCTACGTCAGTGAAATTTCTACGTATCCAGTGGGGTATGGGGCATGTTGTGATATGCCTTCTAAGGTGAAGGATAAGCTGTTCCATCTGGCCCCTCTTATGATCAAAAAAGAGGCACTACATGTGGTTGGCCTCTTTGTATTTTGGAGACAACACATTCCTCATTCGGGTGTGCTACTCTGGCACATTTACTGAGTGACCAGAAAAGCTGCTAGTTTTGAGTGGGAACTAGAGCAAGAGGAGGTTCTGTGAAATGTCCAGGTTGCCGTGCAAGCTGCTCTGCCACTCAGACCATATAAGCCAGTAGATCCAATGGTGCTGGCAGTGTCAGTGGAAAGTAGACTTGCTGTTTGGAGCCTCTGGCAAGCCCCTATAGGAGAATCATAAGGCAAACCCTTAGGATTTTGGAACAAAGCCTTACCATCTGCTTCAGTTAACTACTCTCCCTTTGAAAAACAGCTTTCAGCCTGCTATTGGACCTTCATAGAGACTGAATACTTAACTAGGGCCACCAAGTCACCATGAGACCTGAGCCGCCTGTCACAAGCTAGGGGTTGTTTGACCCACCAAGACACAAAGTTGGACAAGCACAGCAGCACTCCATCATAAAATGGAAATGGTATATTAGAGATAGGGCTTGAGCTGGTCCTGAAGGCCCAAATAATTTAGAAGTGGCCCAAATGCCCATGGCCCCAACTCCTGCCACATTACCTTCTCTTTCCCAGCCCAGAACTATGGCCTCTTGGAGAGTTCTTACAGTCAGGTATCCAAGGAGGAGAAAACCCAGGCCTGGTTTACAGATGGTTCTGCATGATATGCAGAGACCACTCAGAAGTGAACAGCTGCAGTATTACAACCCCATGTGGGATGACTTTAAAGTACCTTGGTGGGGAGAAATCCTCCCAATGGGTGGTGACTTCGAGCAGTGCACCTGGTTGTTCATTTTGCCTGGAAAGAAAACTGGCCAGAGATGCATTTATATATTGATTCATGAGCTGCTAATGGTTTGGCTGTATGGTCAGGGACTTGGAAGGAGCATGATTGGGAAATTGTAGAAGAAGTCTGGGAAGAGGTATGTGGGTAGACCTTTCTGAGTGG
>PVIY010063004.1:0-10657 GCA_004026745.1 Myrmecophaga tridactyla | reverse complement strand
AAATTGTCTCAAGTTTGGAATTGATTGAGGGGCTATGGTTCTGTTTTTGGATTCAAGTTAGATTTTGATTAACTTGACCTGGAACTCTTCTGCTTACATAGATCAAGTAAGAATTTAGTAGACTGCCCCTTTATTCTACTTCTAAGTACCATATGATCTACTAGCCAATGCCATAGGTCCCTCAGAGTCAGAATATTTTGATTGCAGTTTTGAGTCTGCTTTCCATTATGGTAGTCATGCCCACCTTGGTAATTAATGTTGCCATATGGCTTCTCCCAGGTCAAGATCTGATTATCCCCATTGATTTATGGATTCTAATTCAATCCTACTGTTATACAGTCTCAGCTTTTCACCAGCAATATAGGAATATTCTTACAGTTTCTACAGTAATACCTGACCCTGAAAGAATGATAAAAAAGAGTGGATCATGTTCATTAATATGGTATGTTTTCCATTTCAAGATCTCTAGGAATGTAGGAGAGAATGAAAAAATTGTATATAAGAAATAATGTACTGCTGAAAAGGTAAAAAAGAAGATAAAAGTATTTAATTATCTCAAATATGGTATAATTTGAATCTAAAATGAATCTTGATGTTAGGTTTACTGTTGGTTTAATAGTAGCTGTTTAGTAGAAAATAAATGCTATAATAAATGTGCATATGGATGAGAAGATTCAAAGAAATAGAGTGTGTTCTTAGGAATTCTTACCACTGTTTACAACTGTATAATAAATTTTTAATTGAGAAGCACAATTTGTATGTGATAATTGCCTTGTGTACTATGTGTGTGTATATAATTTTAATAACTTTTATTTTTGTTTTTAGAAAAGCTGGGTATCATCCTATGAGCAACCCAAAGTTACTTTATTTTTAACATATCAAAAACCTTAAGAGGATGAATTCAGTTAATATTTTCTCTTCAAATGATGCTATTACAAGAATGAACAGATAAGTCACAGACTAGGAGAAAACATTTCCAAATTTCATATCTGATTACAGGATTTTTATCTAGAATATAAAAAGAACTCTCAGAGCTCAAGAAAAAGAAAGGAAGGAAACAATGCAATTGAAAATGAGTGAAACATTTGAACAAAGCACTATGCCAAAAGAAGATAAACCATATGGACAATAAGTATCTGAAGATAACACACCTCCACACCTTGGGAGTAAGCCCTGCCCCAAAACACTTTTATGTGTAGTATAACCTCCTGCCTTTAATTGTAGTCACTGGAGTCCATGGAGTCTGTGGTAGGGTAACATTGTAGCTGGCCATGTAAGGAAGGGGCACATTATTGTTGGATTTGGAGATCTTTTTATTAGATCATCATTTATTTCCGAATAGTGTGCAACTTGATCAGGGCAGAATATTATGCAATTAATGAAAATTATTTGTTGAGAATTTTTCTTTGCCTTCTAGGATAGAGGCTAAAAAGGACAGATACTTTCATTCCCATTCCTTGTAAATATGAATGGTGCTGTGACATAGTACATCATAAGAATTAGGAGTTATACACACTTACTTTTGGCCTGACACAGTTCCAATTTCTTTAAAATATTTGTTATTTAAACCTACACCAACATTTGATGCAGATAATATTCCCATATTTCTGGTGAAAAGCTGTGACTTAGATTGGCGAAGTCAATTCAGGGCACATAGGTCATCAGGGAAGAGATAGGACCAGGCATTTTAGTTGTGCAGTCTGTATTCTGAATCAGCAAAAAGCTGCCTCTCAGGGAGACACTGGGGAAGGACTCTGGGGTAGAAATTCTGAAGACAACCATGTGAGAGGGTGACACTTGGAGTGGCCACACCATCCTGCCACCACAAGGAGTAGCACTGACAAGACAATGAATGAGTTAGAGTAGAAAGTTTTGAAGAGTTTGGGTTCCTTGAACATCAAGGAGTCATTCAGCAAGCCCTCAAAACATCCAAGACTTGGTTGCTATGTGAGATAATTGTTAGTCCCTGTTTTAAATGCCAATTTTATTCAGATACTCTTTCTCACAGATAAAATATACTATCAGATATTCATGAATTATTTCATTAATTCTCACCCCAATCTTATAGAAAAGTTTTTTCTATTATTCTTGTTTTGCAAATGAGGAAAATAGGCCTGAGAGAGGTTAACTTGCCTAATTTATACAGCCAGGATTTTCATGACAGCATTCTCTTAATTCTCTCTTAGCATGCCTTGCTGACTGTTTTCAAAGTCCTCCATCCAGAGATCCCAAGAAATATATCTTTAGTTAATCTATATTGTTTATTTCTTATTAGTGCGATGAATATATACACCATGGGGAACTTTGGGGCCTCTCAGAAAGAAGGTGTTAGGAAGGAATTATTATAGGATTTGGTGTGTGTTTACTGTCTTTTAGAATTTAAGGAATTGGAGATTTGCTGTAGATTGGATACTGTTAGGAAACTGGGCAATTCTATTAATGTGTCTCTTAATAAATATTCTCTAGAAGTAAGGAACACTGGTAAGAGGCTAATGCTTTACTTGTAAAGGAGCAGCAATCACTAATATTAACCTAATATAAGGATGAGGAGAGGTTTTGACTTTGTTTACATTTTTGTCTTGTGTTCATGATTACAGAGTGGCTTTGTCTAAACTTGAGATACTTTGAAATTTGTATCCTTCTCTAGAGACCACCAAGACTTAGTCATAATTCTCTGACTTAAGGCTAGTAGAAAGAGTGTGTGTGTATACTTATGAGAATATTGTCTATAAGAGATATAATATGGTATGCAATGGCTCTGCTAATGTGACATTATTATAATAATTATGCTCTGATAATTTATTACAATTATCAAAAATATAAGCAAAATGGTGAGTATAAATGAATACTATGAAAAATTACTATTTCTTTATGTATATTATCTATTAGTAAGAAGAACTGAATTCAACACAGAAGCCAGGCAAAAGCTGATGTGGAGAAATAGAGTTATAACTAATTTCAAACTTGTTCATAAGGAACACTAGACATTACCCAACAGTAAAGACTAAAAGTATATATGAAATATTCTTTAAAAAACAAATCAAAACAAAAAAATAAAAATATTCATATAATAGTAAACCTTAAAATAAGAACACATAAGTTTCTAAAAACCAAAATCTAAAAAAGCAAAAGAAAACACATAAAATAGGAAGATATGTATGTACAAAATTATTTTCAGTAGTATATGCTATAGAGAAAATCATGAATAATCAAAATTGTTGTCCATAGGGGCCTAGTTGTGGTACATGAAGAAATGGAATCCTGTGCATAACAATATATCCCAGAGTTTACCTCACTGCAATGGTCAGAATACTCATTCCAGTTTCTAATAACAAATCCCTCACTTCCTTTGACTCTTCACTGGCAGTGTCCTCAAAATCTAGATTTGAATGAACTCAAAGTCCAGGTTTCTGAGAACAGTCTCTTCAAGGTAATCTAGGCTTTTTTCTAATGTTTTCCTCAAAATCCTCTCATCATCTTACTGCTGCCAAGCCAAACTATTTATTGGAAGCAGCTAACTCTGAGGTATTCATTATCTATTGCAGCATAAAAAAGTACCCAAAAGTGAGGGGCTCAAAAAAACAACACAATATTTCACTTATTACTTCTGTGCATCAGGCAGCCGGATTCAGCTTAGCTGTATCTTCTGGCACAGGGTCTCTCGCAAGCTGCATTCAAGATTGCTGAAGTCTCCTCTGAAGTTTCAACTTGAAAAGGATCCCCTTCCAAGATGCACATGCAGTTGTGAGCAGAACTCATTTCCTAAGGACTGGTGGACAGGGAGCCTCCATTGCTCAATGCTATTGGCCAGAGGCCACCCTCAGTTCCTTGACATGTGGATGTATCCATTGGGAAGCTCACAATACAGGTTCTGGCTTCACCAGGGTCATAGGTGAGGGGAGTCAGAGAGGGCATGTGAGTGAAATGAAAGTTATCATCTTCAGAGTAGTTTGCTGTTCATTTTCTGGTGGGAAGTTAGGTTATTAAAGTGAGATTTCTTCTTTTTTAATGTAGGTATTTCCCTCTGAGCAGTGGTTTTGCTGTATTACATAGGCTTTGTTATTTTGTGTTTTCCTTTTAATTTGTCTTTCTGTATTTTCTGATGTCCTCTGTGAATTTCTTTCTGGCCCATTGGTTGTTTAAAACTGTGTCATTTTAAAAAAAAAAAAGGGTGGGCCACAGTGGCTCAACAGGCAAGAATGCTCGCCTGCCATGCCAGAGGACCCAGGTTCGATTCCCGTTGCCTGCCCATGTTAAAAAAAAAAAAAACAAAAAAAACTGGGTCATTTAATTTCTGCATATCTGTGACTTCCAGTTTTCCCTCTTTTATTGATTCCATTGCAATCAGAGATCATACTTTATGCTACTGCAGTATTTTTTAGTTTATTGAGACTTATTTTATGACAGCTTATTTTCTATCCTGAGGAATGATCCATGTGCACATGCAAAACATGTATATTCCTCAGTGTTGGGGTGGAGTGTTCTTTATGTTTATTAGGTCCTCTTGGTTTATAGTGTTTTCAGGTCCTCAATTTCCTTATGGCTCTTATGTCTAGATATTCTAACTTACTGAAAATGGTTTATTGAGATTTCTTACTAATATTGCAGGACTGTCTATTTCTCTGTCCAGTTCCTTCAATGGTTGTTTAATGTATTTTGGACATCTGTTCTTAAATGCTTATAATTTAAGTATCTTCTAATGAATTGCCCTATTAATCAATATAATATCCTCCTTTATCTCTTTTAATAGTTTTTGACATCAAGTCTATTTTGACTGATATTAGTAAAGCCTTCTCAGCTCACTTTTGGTTGCTATTTGTATGGAACATCTTTTTTTCCATTTTGCTTTCAACATATTTGAGTCTTTTGATTTAAGTGTGGTGCCTTTGCAAGCACCACAGAGTGGAATCATACTTTCTTTTATCCTTTCTCAGTGTTCTGATTGGATTTTGACATTTACCTGTAAAGTAAATCTTAAAGTAATTATTAGTAAGCTTATTTCTACCATTTTGTTATTTTTTGCTCTGTATTTTCTTTTGTCTCTCATTTCCTTCTTGCCTCTGTTCCTCTGATCTATACATCTATCTTTTCATTACCTTACATTCTTGATTAATACAGTTTTGCAAAAAACCTTGAAATCAGGTAATGTAATCTTCCTAATTTGATCTTAGTTGTAAAAATTCCTTTTGCAAGACTGGTATCATTTTTATCCATACAAATTTTAGAATTTGCTTGCTGATATCTACAAGATATCCTTCTGGGATGTTGACTGTTAATTTGTAAATATATTGACCACTCTGGGCAGAACTGACATCTTGGCATGTGGCAAAATTGAACACCCATATACAAAAAGTATGAGTTTTTACTCATACCTCATATTTTATATGAAAATTAATTCAAAATGAATTATTCACCTACATGAATATTCTAAAGCTATAAAACTCTTAGAAAAAAAATTTGACCTTGATATGAGCAAAGAATTATTTGATTCAGCACAAAAGTATGAATTATAAAAGAAAAAATTAATTAACTGAACTTTATCAAATGAAAACCTTTTACTCCTTTGAAGGCTGTCAGAAATGCAAAGAGAAGCAACAAATTGACAGAGAATGTTTGCAAGCTGCATTTCTGACAAAAGATTGGTATTCAAAATATAAAAGAACTTGAAAACCCCTTATCAACAAAATAGCAAGACTCCAATACAAAACTGGTGAAAAATTTGGACAGTCATTTCACCAAATAAGATGTTACAGACAGAAAATAAGTCCATGAAAGATACTCAAATCATTAATCATTAAAAAAAATGCAAAAAAAAAAAAAGGAAATGTCACTCTGCATCTATTAGAATGATTAAAACAAAAATAAATTTAAAGATCTGACAATTCCAAATTGTGGTCAGGGTGCAAGTAAATTGGAAATCTCATAAACTGCTGTTGGGAATCAATGTGGCACAGCCAGGTTTGAAACCAGTTTGGAAATATCTTATAAAGGTAAACATACATTTTATCATATGAGTTTGTAATCCAATTCCAAGTTGTTTACCTATAAGCAACTTATGTTCACACTAAAACCTGTACATAAATATTTATAGTGGCTTTATTCATAATGGCCTAATTTAGAAACAACCAAAAATGTCCTTCGGCTCCTGTATAGATAAAATATGGTGCAGCCATGGAATGGAAAACCACTTGGCAATAAAAAGGAACAAATTTGAAATGTACAACAATGTAGATGAAGCCCAATTCAGTGGGGTATGTGTTGTATATTCTATTATATGCTACTCTGCAAAAGACAAAGTTATAGGACTACAGAAGGAAACAGTGGTTGTAAAACATTTTAAGCCTGACTAAATATATGCACACATGCCAATATAATTCAATCTCATGTTCAAGGTTGCTGTTTATTTTGTTATTGGTCTCTGACTTATATGGAACCACTTACCTTGCTCTTTTCATAGCTATATGAGAGCGTCTTGGCCCTCAAATGAATCCTTGTCCCGTTACTAGCAGAAATCACTGTATTTACAAAATAACACTTCTTCCAATGTAGAAGCTTCAATTTTTCCATAAAGAATTTGCCTCTCAAATTTTAGTCATTTTCTGCATGTATTAGTTAATCTTGCTGAAACTAAGCCCCTTAGTAATAATGACATAAAAGTGCCAGAGGGAAATAGATACAGTATAAGTACAGAAATATATTTCTTTTTCTGTTTTCTTTCTTTCCCCAATAAGGATGCATGTTTTAAACTCAATCATTTCTTTGAAGTTCTGAGAACATACTATTCCATTTTTTCTGTTTGTATACCTTCCTGATATATGCACCATGTTTGGTATAGGCATTCTTTGACAAATATTTACATTGAGGTTTCCTTATGCAAAAAACCCTAGAGTGTATTACTTTTTAGTAATAACTTGTATACCAGAGAAGTTATAGTGGTTGATTATCTCTAATTTTCCATTCTGCACCTTCCTCTAAAAATTTACTCATCAGATAAATTAACTTAACCTTAATTTTAAATTACTAATCAATTAAATTGCAATGAGCAGCCCTTAAATTTTATTGCAATGATGTCAAAACTAGTTGTGGTGAAATGACCTCAGATTTCACACTTTAAAATATTCTGATGGCTGTTCCAATTTTCACTTTAAGAAATAAATTGATTGCCCATAGAAGAAGAAAACAGAATTATCAGACTTACATGTTTTATTTTCCAAAGACTTCTGTAGACAGGAAATAAGGATGGTCTGATCTGCTTCAATGTAAGATGACAATAATCCTCTATTCCATATTTTACAAACAGTGATGAGAATCAGGGCCATGTCAGGCCTTCATAGCACTTGTATTTCTCAGAGAGAGTACACCCCTTGAGCAGGTATGCATTAATGGTATACAAGAACAACATAACACAGAGAGTCATGATAACCACTGAGACTGTTGCCAAAAGAATTATGGACATCATCTTTTCCTGCGTCCCCATCACCACACATGGATAGGGCCCATGACACATGTGGGTACTGCACCAAATGGGATCTCTAATGAGTGGTAGGTGATAGTGAAGAAGGATGACCAAGAATATCACCTGTATAGATAACTGTACCAGAAAGTAGATGAGATACATCACTAACAGAGGCCTTTCCCGGGATAAGTCAAAAATCATTTCTTCATTCATCTTTACATGGTCTTCTTTAAAAACAGTAGTATCACTGGACTTTTCTTCATGTAAAGATTGCTTCTTAAATGTCTTCATTTGCTTATGAAGACTCTGTGAGACAAACAACTCCATCACAAAAAAGATGGAAGAAAAAACAAAGCCAATCATATACCAAAAACCCAGAACTGATGTAGTGAAGTGTTTCTCAAAACACTCTGCTAGGCTGGCTTGAGAGATATCCCCATGGCACTGGAAGTCCTGGGACAGGTGGATCCAAGTGATTTGCACCACATACACAACTGAAACATAAAGTCCTATAAGAGTGAACTACAGTGCCCATCCTATGTAGAAATTGGTAGAGTCTTTGCTCACCTTCAGTATGGCAGGGACCATACCCCCCATTGACATGTCAGGCATTTTGGAAGCTAGGAAGACAAAAGTAAAGTAGCATCATGAGGAAATAATGACTGAGTTTTATAAATTTATACAGTATGTACTGTTCTCCATGTAAATAGGTAAGGAAGAATTAAATGAGAGATATGGAGTTCATTTGTCAGAAAGGGGGATAAATAAACAATGAATGGTTATAGCACAGACAGCTGAACTGAAAGAGAAATACAAAATCCTCTTACCTGACAAAGGTGAATATAGTAGAAAAATTATAGCAGACTGATCAAGAGAAAAGAGTATGAATATGTGGTACTATCTCCTTATTTCAACATTCTCTGGCATTTATAAGCACTTATACTGGAGAGTCCCTTTTATTTCTATAAAAATTATTACAAGAAAATATGAAGATTTTTACAAGAAAATATGATGCTTTTAGGGAACCAATAGTGCCATAGTACTCTGTACATTATCAGCTTTGTAAAAACCATTTTAAGATACATGATCCATCTTCAATTTCTTCAGGAGATTATCTTGTTCAAAAATAACTTTCTGAAGCTCTTTCTGAACATAATCCTTCAAAATTATGGCAAAATATTTTATATTATGAGGAATAGAGGAATAATAAACAGACATTTAAAGGAATACCACCTTTAAATGTCTGTTTATTAAAAAATAACTGAATTCCATGAGGGAGAAGGAACATTGTTCAAGATCATCTCATAGTCTAGAGTTAAATAGAGAAGAAATGAAAATTGCATGCTATTAAATGATATCAGTATTAGTAATTAACAACATTCACTTCCATTCCCTACTCTAGATACTTCTGAATTTGCATTTTTTTAAGTTCTTTTTCCTCATAGGAAGAGGGAAATACATGAGAAAAAAACAAAGACAAAGAAGTTTCTCCTCCTCCCTTCCTTTCCTCAACATTTCTTGAATTAACTGGCATTGAATGGTATCCCAAAATGCTATATATTTTAATATCTTAGGTTTGAAAACTGAGTATTATTCATGTTTTGTTCACAATTATGTACTTATCTTGAGCCAGGGATAAACTTAGAACAAAACATTCACCCAGAAGTCTATGAAATTGGTATCTTGCTTCGTTTTGAAAACTGTCTTAACATGTTTCATTCACTTCTATTCATCAGTCACAGTTTAAGAAGTAGTCAGAGGTCACTGACAAAGGTAATTTATCTTACTTATTTGATCATGCTATATTTCATTAGAATAATTTTCTGAATAATAGGAGCACAAGATAGTAAGCTTTGATCCAGAAAATAGTTCAGCAAGATGTTCAGAATAGGGGATTTCTATGAGGGTACTCAATGTCTTAGGTGATAGGAACACCCCAAAGGAAGTTCAGGAAGATATCCCAGCATAGCTATCTCTCCTGTCTCCTGTTATCAGAAACTTTCAGAGCCATTTATTCTTTTTATAATCTATGTACCAACCTATGCCAATCAATCTCCTCAAGCCAACAGAACCGTTCCAACTGTCATGGAACTCCTGTAGGCATCTGTCTAACTGTTCTCAAGGTAAGTCTTTACCTCTTCGTTCTGAAACATACCTGTCTGAGATAGGTTTACTGAACTGATTAGTGTTGTTTCAGGCTCCTTCCAAAATCTATTTTTTCCAAAGCCAATCCCCAGTTCAAATCTTTTTTCTGGTTAGCCAGTCAGGATGGATGGATTTATGTTTTTCTATTGCTATCTACTTGGAGAACAGCTTGAATTTCTTGTTTTATTATATCTTGTGGCTCAGCTCAAATATTCAGTGATTCACAGTTACTTTGAGCATCAAACACATTTCAGGGTATTGAAAAATGAATGAAGCTGTTCTTGCCTTTAGTTACAGATCTGATAGTTGTATAAGATTTTCCTCCATAATTTATTGTAACCTGTGTGGTTTCAGTGACTCACTCTTCCCTCCCTTAAACTAGAAAGATATTGTCATAACCATTGATCATGACAATACACTGACAGCCAAAAGCTGCTCCCATGCTCCCTGCAGGATGGCTGATGCTTCTTGGGGCCTGCATCACAGTTCAACATTTTCCTTCAATTCTTATCCTCTCCCCAGCTCCCCAAAACTATTTTTCACCCTCAATTCTGTCTCAGTACTTGCTTGTGGAAAGCCCAACTGGTAATAAGCTTCTTCAGATCTTTTGAAGACTGGCAGTCAATCACACCCAGGGAGAGCAATGCTCTCCTTTTACCTCCAGGTTCATATATTCTTGAAAATCAAGTGCTCTCTAGAACCCACTGTACATAATCCTTGTTCTACAGCTCCCTTAAGAGCAAGTCTCACATGGCAGAGAGAAGTGACAGGTTTGTGTCAACTATTTCTGTGAACCCCTACTTGTATTTCAAAGACCTTGCTGATTTGATAACTCCAGGTGCTGTTCAACCTAGGGGACCTGAATGTGTCAACATTAAAATTGGAGGGGAGACAGGATGCATTCAGAGTGCAATATTCCCAGGATTCCCTCTTTAGCTTTTTGCAAAATTGAAAATTATTTTCCCTGTTTTTTTAGCACACTTTGAATTTAGTTTTCAAAGAAATACAGGCAAACATGCCATATTGTTCAGCTATATAAATTCCACACACTGAACA
>PVIY010063003.1:0-10654 GCA_004026745.1 Myrmecophaga tridactyla | reverse complement strand
TGGGTGGTGGGGCGGGGAGAAGTGAGGCCTGTCGCCCCTCAGACTGGGACTCCCCTTCAAACCACATACCCAGGGCAGGGAAGTTCTCCCCAGGTCAGAACTGTACCTTCCCTCTCCCAGACTCCCAGAGAGGGCCGCAACACCCACTTCAGGCTCCCCAAGGCAGAGCTGGGCCTCCCCACTGTCTCCCCTGCTCAGGACTGGGCCTCCTCCCACAGATTTCTCCAAGACAGGGCTGCACCTCCCCAATCTACTCCCCAGGGCGGGCTGGGTCTCCTCCCACAGAACCCCCAGGGTAAGGCTGTGCATCCCATTCCCCAATCAGGCAGGGATGGGCCTCCCCTCAGAGACTCCCTAGGGTGGGACCATTTCTGAAGGGGACTTCAGGCCCATCAGGGCAGAACAGCCCCCCTGTTTAGGCTCACCATGGCTGGCTTGGGCCTCCCCCCAAGACCAGGCCTCTCCCCCAACATTCTTCCTCTCCACACAGGTTGCCGACATGGGCCGGGCCATCCACCTCCAGCTTTGCTCTGTTCGAATCCCCCAAGCCAAGGAAAATGCCCTGCAAGCCATCACCCTGCTGGCCCGAAACCATACCACTGAGCTGGTGGCCACCTTCCTGGACTTCTCCATACCCCTGGACAGGTGCCTGGCCCCAGAAGTCCCTGCCCTGCCCACTCCTCAGCCACTCTGTCCTGCCCTCAGGCACTAGAGCTCCACCTTCCTTCACTGCCTTCCCTCCATTCACCCCCCAGGCAGGAGTCAGAGACTGTGCCCTCCTGCCTGTCCTCTCCCAGCCGACCAGGACCCCACGGGGCTGGCTGCAAGGCGGGAACAATGCACATATCCACTTACCATGCACAGCTCACCATTCAGGCTGCAGGTGTCCCACCTCAAATGCCCAGCCTCACCCCCCCATCACCTGGGGAAGGGAGGTGCTCCCGACAGGTATCAGCCAACACCAACACCTCAACACCCTTGTCTCAGCACACCTTCTTTCTCCCCTGCTCCCCTCCATCTACAAGGAAGCCTAGACCCACCCTCCCCCCATCTGGCTTTGTTCCCTTTTCTGACCCATCTCCTGAGACCTATCTCTGCCCAACTCCTGAGACCTATCCACTGTGCCCTCAGGAATCCCCTGTCCATCAGCAAAACCCCCTCCATCCTCAGCCTCATCTGCAGACACTCTCTTCTCCTCCCTGCTCGTCCAAGCGGCTGTGGCCACCATACCCTCTCAGGTGTGTCTGCTGTTCAGGGCCCTTCCTCTCTAAAATCCCAGCTCCTCAGTTTACAGCACCTGCCCTCGCCCCCCCTCAGTTCAGCCATGCATCAGGCACCTGCCCTGGGTCAACTCCGACTTCCTTGAAGCTGAAGCTCCCCAGTCCCCTCATTTCATGATTGGCTGCTGACCTTGCTTCTTGTTTCTCTGAGAAAGCAGAAGCCACCAGAAGGGAACTTCCACAAGCTCCCAGTGCCAGAAGGATTTACAATTTCCAGGAAGAAGTGTCTTCCGGTTTCTGTTAATAGTTGCTGGCTTGATTGCTTTGTTATTAGAGTGTTGTCTGTAATATTTCTACTTTATTGATTTGGGGTTTTTTTCAGTCGAATTTAGTGAATGTCCCATGGGTGCTTGAGAAGAAGGCGTGTTCTCTATTATCAGAATATAGAGTTTGATGCATATCCATAATATTTACCTTATTGGTTGTATTGTTTAGGTCTTCTTATGTCCTTGCATTTGATCTGTCTTGTAGTGAGAATGGTGTGTAAAGACTCCTATTAGTGTGTTCCATGTACCCTTTCGTGGCCTGTAGTTTTTGCTTCATGAAGGTGGTTGTCATGTTATTTGCTGCATAAATATTCATAGGCGCTATATATTCTTTGTGAATTGTGGCTTTCAGCATGAAAAAGTATCTTGATTTGTCACATTTAATGCTTCATGGTTTGAACTCTACTTTATTAATGGAATTACTACCCCTGCTTTCTTATTTTTTCCATTTCCCAACATATATCTGTCCATCCCTTTATTTTAACTGCTCTGAATCCCTCTGCTTCAGGTGTCCAACTGATATATAGCATATAGTTTGGTCTTAAGATGTGACCCAAATTGAAAATCTTTTTTTAATACATGTGTTATTCATTCACACTTATCAATATGACTTTTCTGTTCAATCTCAACTAAAGCAAAACAGAACAACAAGGACAAAAAAAAAAAACAGATAGGTCAGGGCATGGGCCCAAGGAAGGGCTGTATTTGCTAGATTTCTTTTTCTAAGAGACGTGTATTCTTTTATATTTAGCTTTAATTTTTTTTATTTAAGAAAGTTTATATTTTTGTTTCAGTTATTACCTTTGTACTTTTAACGTCTTAAACTGCACTTAGTCCCCAGTTTTATTATTTGACTTTTCACTACACCATTAATCCATTTTTATTGGTTTCCTTTTAAATTATCACCCCAATCCTTTAGCTGAAGTTTTCTAGTCATATCTTAAGTTTTATGAAGCTCATCCTCCAATAGATTCCTCAAAAAGGGCTCATGGGTTCAGAATTTCCTAAATACTTATGTCAAAAGCCTTTTTTCTTGAAAGCTTGGTTGGATATAAAATCTCTGGTTGACTCTTTCATTTTTAAAATGCTGCTCCGTTGCTGCCTTACTTTGCTTTTGAAAAGCCTGATGCCAATCTAAATTTTTTTGCCTTTGCAAGATATTGGACCGTTTTGCCTGGAGACTTTGAGTACTTTGCCTTTGAAACCGAATAGTTTCACTAAGATATGGCTCAGAGTTGATCATTTTGGATTAATTCTGTCAGATATCTCATGGGCCCTTTCAATCTGTAGACTTATTATAGACCTTTCAATATGTACATCTTTTCTTTGTTGTTATTCCTGGAAAGTTTTCCTGGACATAGTTCTTAAATATTAATTCTGTCCCATTGCTGTTTTCCTTCTTCAGGGACCCTAATAATACAACTGTTATTCCTTCTTTGTCTATCTTCCATTTCCACTACTTTCTCTCTGATCCCTTTTTCTTCTTTCTTAACTTCATGTTCATTCTCTTGGATGTTTGTCTGTCTTTCTTCAATGTCCATTATCTCCACTGGACACTTTGTAATCTTTTCTTCATTTCTGAAATAATTTTGTCTTTACTTAACATTTCTTTCCTGAGTTCGATCAACTATCTTTTCACATCTAATTAGGGTTTTTGGTCCTTTCTTGAATTTCTAATTCGGAATTGTTTTTCATATCTTTAACTGCTTGAGTATATTTAAATGCATTGGGAGTGTTAGCTTAACAGTTTATTTCTGCTTCACAGTTTTACAAGAAGAAATTTCCTCATCCGAAATGTGTTGGTCTTTGTTTTCTGATTTTTTTGCAATAACTCTGTATGCTCTATGGATCTGTTAATATTCCTATTCATCTGCTGGGGTTTTATGGGATTCAAGTTCAATGGCACCCTCTTCTGTCACTATAGAAAAATCCAGATAATTTAGATTTTTTGTTCGTTTGTTGTATTGGTGAAGGAAAGAATTATATCCTTTGATTTTTT
Source organism: Myrmecophaga tridactyla (assembly GCA_004026745.1). Classification (NCBI taxonomy): domain Eukaryota; kingdom Metazoa; phylum Chordata; class Mammalia; order Pilosa; family Myrmecophagidae; genus Myrmecophaga; species Myrmecophaga tridactyla. The sequence continues at coordinate 7,109 of PVIY010063003.1, read as the reverse complement.
GTTTTTGTTTGTTTCTTTTCTCTTACAGGACCCTAAATTTTCCCCTTTTGCTCCTTTCCCTTTCACCACCCAATTTCCAAATGTTACTTCTTTCTTTTTTACCATTTTTCTCTCCCAGAAGGTGTGCATTTGGAAGAGAGTCCTTCAAACTGGCCATAATTTTAAATCCTTTCCTTGGGCCCATGCCCTGACCTATCTGTTTTGCTTTAGTTGGTTCGTTGGTTGGTTTTTGTTGTTGTTTTGTTTTTCAGATTTAGGGTTGATTTCATCTTCCTGAAGGTGGTTTGTCATCAATGTTAAGTCCTCTTGCTAGTTCCTTTCCTCTCTCTTCCCATACTTACTCTAGGTCTTCCTTCACCTTAGCCTTGTGGAGGAGCAAGGGTAAGGGAGGGAGAGGAAGAGACTGTATGCTAGGGTTGGCCTTTTTTCTGTTTTCAGTTACAGTCATTTTGAAGTTCAGGCATTCTCTGTCTTGATGCTTAAGTTGTGGGTTTTGTGTAGTTTTATTTTCCCTTCTTGTGGTAATGAGGGACCTATGCAGCCACCATTGGTTTCAGCGACCCAAAAGCTCATAGTTGAATTTTACTGGGTTGGAATTTATATGTTTTCCCAATTTTAATATCTGTGAAATCAGAGTACATTTTACATTGGTCGCATCTTACAACTGGATTTATGAGGTCTTTTGCCCATCACGTCAGGTGCACTGCCTGCTTGAAACCCACTTCACATTTAAAAGCTCTGCCTGAGATTTTGTGGGGCCACATGGTTCGTGTGTATTCAGACAGCAACCTGGAAACAGGTTTTGCGGTTCAAAATCTCATGAAAGACACACCCTCCCCTCTACCTAGTGCCCCAATTGAAGCAGGAAGATTTCCTCACACTTTCTTTCCACAGGGCATATTTTGGGGGGTTTTACTGGTTTGTTTTATTGAATTTTTCTTCTGATCATCCTTACTATCAGCATGCAGCCTTTTGGGATCTCAGCTCTATGTAGAAATCTCTGTCAGAACCCTGTTCTGAACCATTTTTCTTCCTTAGGAGTACATGAAATAATGGTGGTTGTGTCTTAAAAGCATAAACAGAATCGTGTAATGTATACTCTTCCAATATGTTCTCTTGTTGCCTGGCTTTTCCCTCAACATTAGGTAACTTACATGTTATATATGGTTGTGGCACATTTGTTTTTGTTGCTATGTGGTATTCCACCTTGTGAATCCCTGTTACAGACGGACAGTAGGTTGTTCCTTGTTCTGGCCTGTGATAAACAATGCCGCCGTGAGCTTGCTTGTGCCTTCGTGTACACAGAACTCAATTCCTGTAGCCCACGCATCTAGGTGGGAAAGCCACGAGTCATAAAACTCTGCATATACCCAACTTTATTACATGCTTCCAAATGTTTTCACACTCCAACCATCAGGGCATTCAGAGTTCCATTTGCTCCATACCTTCCCCAAGAACCAGCTTTTTGATTTAGCCAATCCAGCAGTGGTATTCATCAGATTGTGGTGCTAACTTGCACTTTCTTGATTAAATGATGAAGTTCAACATCTTTCCATTTACTTTTCAGTCATGTAGGTGCTTTTTTGGTGACACGCTTGTTCAAGTATCCTAGTCATTTTTCTGTTGGATAGTTCCTCTTTTTTTATTGATTTCTAGGAATTCTTTATGAAATCTGGATACAATTCCTTTGTTAATTATTGTATCTAAAATATCTTCTCCCACTTTGAAGCTTGCCTTGTCCCACCCTTACTGTGTTTTGTGATGGACAGAGGTTTTAAATTTAATCATTCCCCTATATAATCTTATAAAAGTTCTATTGTTTGTATCTCGCATTTAGGTCTCTAAACCACCTAGAAGTGATTTCATATACAATGTGAGGTTCCAGCTTCATTTCATTGTCCCAGCACTGTTTATTGAAAAATTCACCCTTTTCTTGCAGTTTTGCAGTGCTACTTTCATCACAAATCAGGGGACTGTTTGCTCGTTTTCTGTTTATGGCTTTCTATGCTTTTATACCGGTCTATTAGGCTGTCCCTATACCAAAACCTGAGGTTCTAATGCTTATAATTTTATAATATTCACATTATTTGATAGAGAAAGGCCTCTCGCCTTGTTATTCTTCCTCAGAATTGTCTTTGTTATGCTAGACCCTTTTGCATTTCAACATAGCTTTTAAAATCACTTTACTAAGTTTTCTTTTTTCTTTTATTCCCTTTGATATTATTTGTATTTGACTGGAACTGCACAAAATCAGATTTGTTGTAATCCTTGATTTGTAACACCTTCTCATCATTGATCTGTACGTGAATGGCCTGCTTTCATTATTTATCTGGATAGGTGGCTAATTTTAATTGGCCAGCACCCACCCATGAGCCCGTCATTCACGTAAAAGCTAGACTCCTGCCAATAGTCTCCATATAAAGACAGGATCTGCCCATCACCACTAATTTCCATCCCCCTGGCTCATCCCATCAAGATTCATCATTTCTTTGGCTTATTTTTATATAGCTGTATTGTATCTAAATGTATTCCTAAATAATAATGCATTACAGTTTTTAATTTTTATACAAAGGGTAGCATGTCACATATAGTCTTTGGAGACTTGTTTACTTGACTGATATTAATATAGATTTTTAGAGTCCATATTGTCTAAAAAGTCTATCCTAATATAAATCTAGTAACACCAGTTTTCTTTTGTTAATATTGCACTGTATATCTCTTTCTATTGTCTTAACTTTAATATTTTTACACTCTTTTGTTTGGATATGTCGTTTGTAAATAGCATTTAGTTCCATCACTTCTGGTTTCCTCATCTCTGAAGACATCTTTAAGCTTGTCTTTTATTTCTTTATTCTTACTCAGACAAACAGTAGTTTTATAATTGATGCCTGGTAATTCTAATATCTGCATTGTCCACAGGTCTATTTCCTTTACCTGTAGTTCTTGCTGTATCTCACTTACGGAGTCTTGCTTCCTCATGTATCTGATTATTTTTGACTACATGCTGGACATTGCACTTAAAAAGGAAAGTTTAAGACTATCTGGGGGCCTACGATGAAGACGTTTTCTTCCAAAGGGAACTTGTGTTTGCCTCTGCCATGCACTGAGGGGCACTACCAACCAAGACTACCTTCAAGCAAATTCAAGGCTTGAGATTCCCTGGACACCCCAGGCAATTCAAACCTGGCTGAAATTCACATGGTTTTTCCATGTCCTGTTCAGCATGACCCTGAGAGTGGAGAAGGGTCACCTACTCGACTGGGCCACCAAGTTCTGGTCTCTGCCCCTTCCCCCTCCCAGCTGTCAAATGCCCTCAGATGTCAGCAACCCCCCAGATTCCACTTCTCTGGGCTCTTGTTTTCCATCCCCGTGGGGCCTTGTAATTTTGATACTTTTAGTACCCTTGTTTATATTTTCTCCAGGCTTTTAAGTATTTCCGGGGGGGGGAGGGGTGTTGATCAGAGTAGTCTAGCCCATAATTACTGGAAGAGGAAGTTCTCCCACTGCTTCTTAAACCCACTTAGATCAAACTTTCTTCATCACCACTCCAATAAAATGCTCTTTTACCAGTCACCTGCGACCTCAGGTTGTTAGGTTTAACGGTCAGTTCTCCACCTTATGTGACCTGTCAGAAGAATCTGACTAGGCAAATCACCTCCCCCCGCCCCACTCTGGGAACACTTCCTTCCTTTGGCTCCCTGGCCTGCAAACTTCCCTTGCTCTCCTCCGATCTCAGGAGCCTCAGCCTTCTCTGCTGGTTCCTCCTCTTCAACCTTATCTCTAAGCATAGGGACCCAGGGCTCCATTCTCAGACCTAATCTTCAGCCTCACTTACTTCCATGGTGGCCACATCCCTTCCAATGCTTTTAAATAGCACCTAAACACTGATGCCTCCAAGATTTTCACCACCAGCCTAAGCTTCTCCCCTGTCTTGATAAATGTACTTGGACATCTGAAACACATTTCAAACATAATATCAGACCAGTCTCCGGACTCTCCCCTGAAATCTACTCCTCTTATAATCTTCCCATGTCATCTCTTAAAAATTCTGCCCTTCCAGCTTCTCAGGACAGAATTTAGGGTCACCTTGCCTCTTCCCTATACCAAACCCATCCACTAGGAGATGTACCCCACCTGCCCCATCTTATCTCCCATCACATCATCCAGGGTGTACCATCTCTCACCAGGAAGATCCTGCCACTTCTACCTTTCCCCCACCTGAGTTACTGTCCACCCAGAAATCACAGTGGTCCTCTGCAAATATATATTGGATCATGTCGCTACTCTGCTCAAAACCGTCCACCAGTGGCCCCATCTCACTCAAAGTCAAATCCAAAGTCTTTACAACAGCCCACAAGGTCACGATGCGGCTCCATGACCTCACTACCCTCATCTTCTACTCACCCCCTTATCTACTCCACCCTGACAATGCAGGCCTTTCTTGCTGTTCCTTGAACACATCAGGAATAAACCTATTTCAAGGCTTTCTTCCAGGGCATTTTCCCCCCAGATACCCATTTGGCTGCCTCCTTACCCCCTTCAGGTCTTTGCTCAAATGTCCCCTTCTGGTGAAGCCGTCCCTGGCCACCCTATTTAAAACTGAAGAAACCCCAAATGCATCCTCTCTGCTCTCCCAGTCCCCATGCCTGCTGTACTCCTGTTCACAGCACTAGGCCGCTGACACCTTTTGTGAATTACCTGTGTCCCCCACTAGGAAATCCCTGCCTCGAGGTCTGGGATTTCACCAAGTCTGTCACTGCTCAGTCCCCTATCGTGCTCAGGGCAGACATGCTGACTGCCTGAGTGATGACCACCCCTAGAGGGCAGAGTAGATGGGCAGACGCCTTCCTCTTCTCAGCACTCTCATTATAGTGGAGAATCATCTCACTCAGGCCTCCTGAGACAGATTCCCAACCATTTTGTAGTCAGGAATCTGAGGCTCAGAAAGGTTAAGAGACATGCCCTAGGTCAGCCAGCACAGGACAGAATGGGCATTTGACCCTAGGCCCTTCTGACTCCAAAGATCCTACTCTTTCCAGTAGGTGGGGGGGGGGGGGTGTTGACCACCCTGTGGCACATCCCAAAGTCCTCACGCTGTTGAACTTACCCAGTCCAAGAACAGATGGGACGTGGGTGGCTCTTCCCTGGATGCCAAGCCTGCCCCCGTGGCTCTCTCTTAACCTGGAGATGGGAGCACATCCAGCCACCCACCTATGACACTCCCATCCCTCACCTTCACTACTTCCAGATCTTTCCTGCCACCCCTTCAACCCAGCACTCAGATCCAAAGATGACTTAAACCAGAATCTTCATGGCCCCTGACACCTTGGGAGAGCCCCGATGCCCCCTCCCCAACCTCCAAGTCTGTCGGGTCATGCGCTTGGCTGCAGTAGAAAGGCCACATACTGGGTAGGCCTGGCCTTGAGTCCTAGCTCCCAGTTAGGAGGCGGGCCCTTGATCAGGGCACGTCCTCCCTCTACTGTAGCCCTCAGTTTCCCGTCTCCAAAACTGGCATGAGGGTGCTGTGCAAACTGCAAAGCTCTGTGCAAATACCGATGATGACCCTTAACATGAGCCAAGTTAGATCCATGGGAACCGGACCCCAGCCAATTCAGAACAGAGACAGATAGTCAGAGAAGGCTTCCTGGAGGAGGTAATGTTAAAATGAGCCCTAAAGACTGAATAGGAATTATCTGGGTGACAAGCGTAGAGGCCGAGAGGTAGGCATGGAGGTAAAGACAGGGTGGCTGGGGGTCAGAAAGGGAGTCTTCTGAGAGGACTTGGGAGATACCTGGGAGATACTGAAGAAGACCAGCAGTGGGGAGACAGGTCAGATAAGGAAAGCTCCAGCTGTGAGTAAGGAGTGGCCTGGAGGGGAGACCTTAAATATGGGGAAACCTAAGAAGAGGCTGGTGTCGGTGTGGGACCCTGAGTGCAGACCAGGGGCAGCTGGCCCAGTCTCATCTGGACATCCCTCACCATGCACTCTTTTATCAGCCTCTCTCCCATCAGGCCCTTTCCCCTCTAACCCGCTCTGGCTGGGGATGCTCTGATCCACCTTTCTGGCTGGGCTCACAGCCCCTCTCTGCCTGCAGCCATGCTTTCCGGCTGTGGAGGGCCCTTGGAGCTGAGCAGCCCGTGAGCCGCCTGGTACTCGGACTGCTGCTGGTCTGGCTGCAGGAGCGGCCCCTGCCCACTGAGGCAAGAGATGGCAGCAGCCACCCCAAGGAAAAGACCTACCTGCGCTCACTGGCCGTGAGTCTCTGTCCCCACCCTGTCCCTTCAGCACCATCCCTCTGACACAGCATCCCCAGCCACCAGACTTGCCTCCATCTGTGCATTCCATAAGACATTGGGGTCCTGGGGACACACTGTTTACCAGGCCCGGAGCGGGCATCCCATATCCAGGCTGCGAAACTTAGCCCAGCTCCACCCAAGCCTGGAGTAGAGGCAGCCCAGCCTGGGGGCTCGGGAACCAAACCCCTACTCGGAGGGGGAAGCCAGCCCAGGCCCATTTCCCTCCCTGTGAAGTGGAACAATAACATATGTCTTGGGGCACTGCTAAGGGCACAAGTCATAGGGTATGTGCCCAGGACTGGCACAATACAGGAGATCCCTGAGCAGAAGTTGAGACTTTGTTGGGACAGGATGGCCTCCTGGGTCCAGGGAAGTGTTTGGAGGCTGGTAAGACCTCTTCCCTGCAGCTGGGTCCTGGGGAGTCACAGACAAGACCTTGGAGGAATCTCAAAGCTGCCCCCCGCAGTCCCCACCCTGTTGTGGGAAGTCTCCTCCAGTTTCCCAATAAGACCAGGCCCTGCTTGCACACCCCCAGGAATGGAGAGCTCACTTCTTACTTGGACACACCTCTCCTCCCCGGCTGAACCCTGGCCGAGGCAGCAGCTGTGCCCCCAACCCTGCTTCTTCCCAGGCTGGGTCCTGTACCCCACAAGCTCTCTGAGCACGCAGCTGCCCCTCCCCACCTGGATGCCTCTAGAATAGCAGCTGCGTGCAGCAGGCGTGTGGTGAAGACTAACCCCAATGCAGAAGGGAATAGTCATCCTACCCATGACTGGGGCATGGCAGTCCTCCTTGCCCCTACCCTGCTCTGA
>PVIY010063002.1:0-10659 GCA_004026745.1 Myrmecophaga tridactyla | reverse complement strand
ACCTTACAGCTTCTTCTTTGGTACAGCCCCTATTTCCATGTCTCTAAGACAATTACCATAGTCTCCCAACTGTTCTTGAAGCTTCCAGCTTTGATCCCTTCCAATCCATGTTATACACTATAGCTGAGGCCTTTCTAAAATGCAGTTAATCACCACTTAAACCCATCAGCACTCCAAGTTGCCTCAGAGTGAAGTCACCGCCCCTTTGGCCTGTGAGTCCCCCACAGTCTGTTCTTCCCCAGTCCCCCAAGCTTATCTCTCTGTCTCCAGCTCACTTCCCATATTCCCATCAAACCAAACTGTGTGCAGTTCTGACCATTATAGCTTCTTTCACCATGGCTTATCTTGCTCCTTTGCCTAGAACACCCTTTTCCAAGTAGATCACCTGTAAAATATGTCATCTTTTAACACTCAAAAGAAAGTTACGTCCTCTTTGAAGCTTTTCCCGGCCCTCCATGTAGAGCCAACCCAAGTGAATTCTGTTCATAATCAGAGTTCCTATGGTGGGTAAAGCTCTCATCTGTTTCCCATCTTTCTCTCCTTGATAGACTGTAAGCTCTTTGGGGGCAGAACCATGGCTTATTTGCTTTGGTCTGGTACCATCCCTGGCATATTGCAAGGCTGAATAAATGAATACATGAGTGGAAGGACAGAAGGGGAGGAGGAAGGAAGAGGAAAAATGAGGAAAATCCACAGTTAGGGTGGGGCCAATTCTGGCTTTCTGTCTTAGTGCTTTGGCCTCCTGGGAGTGAATGGTGCTGGCAAAACAACCACATTCAAGATGCTTACTGGGGACACCACAGTGACCTCAGGGATGTCACCGTGGCAGGCAAGAGGTGAGTGTCCTACTCTGCCTCTCACAGGGCCTGGCCATTGCCCTGTTCCAGGGGCACAGGGAGGGTGATCACCAGACCCCGTATCTGAAGGGGACTCTGAGGTCCTGAGAGATCTGTGTAGAGAAATGTACCTCCTGGAGAACAAGATCCAAAAAAGTCTGAGACATAGACTCTTCGGAAAAAATGAGCAGAAGTGCAATTATTAAGAGTACTCTCCTTTCTTAGAAAGTTTGGGGAAGCACTAAGTTACTAGCTCTTAATCTTTTAAAAGTCATGGACTCCTTTGAGTGATGAACATTTGCATCCTCTTCCAGAAAAAATACTGTTGCTCCCCATTATCCATTTCCATCCAAACTTGCAAATAGTTTCAAGGAATTTATTGAGCTCTGAAGCACATTCATGATCCCACAGCAATCCCTGAGTCCCAGGTTAAAAACCCCTGTGATGAAGCATCTCTCCTTTGGCTTAAACTTCTAGATGGAAATGGGCTGAAGGGCACTTGTAAGCCCTTATCTGCATGGCTTCTTCTGTGCTGGTGCTTGGCATTGCCAAGCCAAGGACTACAAAAGGAAAACAGACATGTGCCCTTGGATTTGGGGGTGGGGAGGTGGTGACTACTGACTGCACTGTGTAATAAGGCATGTTTGACCAACTAGTCCTCTAAGGGACAGGACGGAGAGGACAAACTCTTGCTTGTCTGCCTCTTTTCTTGCTGCTCCTTAAACAGTAATGTTTGTACACATTAGATGTGCCCAGAAGCCCCTGCCCTGGTTTTTAAGTGGGTCAAGCACTTCTGACATGGCATCTTCTTGACTGGGCCTCCTTGCCTCACCTGAGGGCCACTGTTTGCATGGCATAATGCCCCTGGGACAGAGGGAGTCCTAAGCACTTTTCACTGGCCCAGACAGTATGGAATTGCTTCCCTGGCCAAAGAGGTTGTCAGAGGTAGAAGCAGGCCATGGATGGGTCTGTTTCACCTGCAGATCCAGCATAGCCTGCAGCCCAGCAGGTGACTTCATGATGGTAGCAGAATAAGTCATGGTGGGACAGGAGTGAGATGCAACAGGAGTTTACCATGAGACATCAAGCCATAATCCAAATGAGACACAAGTCTGATGTCCAGAAGATAAAACTGAGCTGGACTAGAAGCTAGGAAAAACTATAGGTTTAAGTCACAGGATTGGGAGTGCCTGGGTGGGGGCTAACTCTTATGAATTTGGCTAAGAAGCCTTCTTGCTTCTCTGGGTGGGGTGCCGGTCATATGTGAGGTAGCTTTTGTCACAGTGGGAACTACATGGCCTCTCTTTGCCCCAACCTATTATATCCAGCCTTTAGTCATAGGGCCTAAACTGAAAGGGGGGGGGGGAGAGGTTAGACCAAGTAGTCTGTGGGCATTTATTTCCCTCTAGAGCAATTTATTTTCTAGTGGTAGAGAGTGTGTTAGTTAAAGGGAATTGAAAGTACCCAATCCACTCCATCCCTGCTCCCCACGTGACTCCTGCTCTGCGTGATCTGATTAATTCCCCTTTTATTTACTGTATTTGCCAACAAATAAGAATGGAAAAGTTTACTTTTGTTGGGAGCACATATCTTCTCTAGTTACTCCTTAAATGTCTGAAAAGGAGAAAAACCTGTGATTATTTTCATAAACCTGATTCCCCCTTTGTTTATAAACTTGCATGTGAGGTGAGGCAATAAAAAAACAAAGATGACTTAGGTAACAGGTATTCAATTTATCCTAGTCTTGAAAACTGGGAAGGATCTGACTGGATGCAAAACTCAGGACTCCTGAAGCTCACCAGTTTCTAACCAAAGGGCCCCTGCTTAGATTCCCAAAAGTTGTGACATTTCTCAAGCAAAGTGGGAGAAAAGACAACTTCTTTATTCTGTTGGCAGAAGTTTCTGCTGCCCTAGCTCTTTAGTAACCCCTCTATGAAGGAGAGTCTTAATTGTTTTTTTCTTCTTGCAGTATTTTAACCAGTATTTCTGATGCCCATCAAAACATGGGCTATTGTCCTCAATTTGATGCAATTGATGACCTGCTCACAGGGCGAGAACATCTTTACCTTTATGCCCGGCTTCGAGGTGTACCAGCAGAGGAAACTGAGAGGGTAAAGACTGGTTTGCTGTGGCCACTTTGGAATTTGGTAAACCATAAGTCTGTTTCATAGAGCAAATTCATCATTGTCTGAGTGCAAAAGCTGGAACATCACTATCAATTCATTCATTTAACAAATGCTTACTGAGTGTCTAGTATGTGCCAAGTACTATTCTAGGAGCTAGGGATGTAGCAGTGAACAAAACAGACAAAAAAAATATCCCTGCTCTCATATTTAAAAACTGTGTATGCATTTACCTTTAGACCAAGCAATCCCACTTCCAACATATATAGTATTGAATATGTAGAACATTAACATGCTTCCCAAAGTCTGAACTATATGAAAAAAAATCTGCAGAGAAGTGTTATCCTCTCCCATCTCCCTTTCCCCTCATTTCTCTCTCACAGATCACTTCAAGCAGAGTGAAACAGAATAACCCAATCTTATTTCAAATGAAAACCCAACCACACTGAAAGAGAGAGAAAAGAAAGAACTAATACACATAAGTGAGGGACATAGTATTTGATTATATATCCTCAGTCTTATGCAGAGTGGGATAATGCAGAGGAAACTATAGACAAATTCTGAGATCTTTTTAGTATGCTTGTTTTTTACAGTGTTATCAGCAAAGCAATTCTAAAACAATTTTACATGTGTTATAAGATTGGGCAAATGGGTAAATGTGTCAATGTTGTTGGAAGCCAGAATTTTCATGGAAGGAGCAGGAACTACCAAATATAGAAGGGATGGGGAGCAAGAAAGAACACCATGAAGATGGACTGGAATGGGAGATATCACTGTGAAGTCATGGTTTCTAAAATATTTATATATGTTTATGTTAATGCATGATGTATACATGCTCATATATATTGTATATAGGCTGTATATGGATATGCACTTATGTATGTTTGTGTATGCATACATTTATATGCATGTATATATTTCTTAGCTTGGTCCTTTGAAAGGGAACAAGAAGCAAAAATATCCCAGTAGCAGTGAGCACACTTAATGCCCAGATTTTGGACTCTAATACCATTCCCTACTTAAAGGGACCATGGCTTCTCAGATAAATGACTGATTGCAGCACTGGGCCAACATAGATATAAAATGAGCTGGAACATCTTATTATGCCAGAAAGTTAGGCATAACTTTCATATATATATAACATGTTACAAGAACATAGGAACCGGGAAGAACTCCCAATGACCAATTATGGGACAGTTTGCACATCAACATAATTAAATACAATGTTAAATTATAAGTAATTGGGAAAAAGTAGGAATTCATAAGTCTATTTAGTTCATAAATAGATAAATAAATGGAAGAGAAGGAAAGTCTCTTGATATAGTTAAATGCTGAGAGCCAACTTATAGTGTGAAAGAAGTTTTAGAGTTGGTAAATCAGCGTTTTGCAACCATCATAGTAAAGCCATCTTTACATTACTCAAGAAGCATGAATGTGTGCTAAATTGAAGGGATATTTTTTATGAGCAGCAGGTTATCTGTATAGTTTAAAAGTGTCTCCCCACAAATGTCTTATTGGTTGCCAGGGGAAAACATAATAATACAATCGAGAAATTAGATGACACTTTGACTGGGTTGTGAAAATTAACATCGCCAGCGAGGAGCAGAAGGATATCTCATGCCTCCAGATGTGATACTTGGAGAAGGACACAATTTTACCTATGTAGTATTCTGGTTGAGAATGTGTGACCTGACTGTTATCATGAGGAGACAACTCCATATGAGGAACATTCTATTAAAGCTGGCACTGTATCATTCAAAAATATCAAGGCATAAAAGACAAAGAAAGGCTATGGAAATGTTCCTGATTACAGAAGACTAAATGGACATAATGACAGAATAATACCTGACACTAGACTACATCCTATGGTGGAGATAAAAAAATTATGAAGAAAATTATTGGGCCAATTGACAAAACCAAGCTATTAACGGTAGATTAAAAGTCTCATGATAACATTAGTTTTACTGATGTTGATAGCTGTCTTGTGATTATTTAAGAGATTACCTTTATTCTTAGAAAATGCACACTGAAGTATTTAGGAGTGAAAGGCCATGATGTATAACTTATCCTCAAATGGATCAGAAAAAATTTGTGTGTGTGTGTGTGTGTAAAAGAGAGAGAATGGGTGTGTGTGACTGTTATTTGTGCTGCTCTTACTGTTCTTAACATTTCTGTAGGTTTGAAACTATTTCCAAATAAAACTTTTTTAAAAAATAATAAGATCCCTACCTTTGTGGAGTTACGTTCTAGTGGGAGAGACAAACAATAAATATATAAATAGTAAAATATATAGTTTATTAGAGAGTGAAAAGTCCTTAGGAGAAAAAAAATAAAGCAGGGAAAATTGTTGGGGTGGAGTTTGCACTTTTAGGTAAAGTGGCCCAAGAAAAGCCTCACAGAAGAGGCAATTTTTGAGTGAAGACCTAAAGGAGGTGAGAAAGTGAGCCATATGGATGTTAGGGGAAGAGCATTCCATGTAAAGGGTACAACAGGTAAGGAAGCCTGGTGGGCTTGTCTTCATTGTTTTCATTCACACACACACACACACAAACACACATACCTGTTATTCTCTATCATAGTTTCCTGTTGAGTTCCTTCAAAGCACTGTCATAATGTAATTATTCTGTTTATTTTGATTTTCTATCACTGTACCCTCCCCAAGTATGAGTAGAGAGGCAATGGCTATGTTCACCATTATTCTAGTACAGTGCCAAAGGTGACACCTCAGCTTTTGGAATAGCTTAGTTCCTCTAAGGTGCAATGTACATATACATGCACAAAGCATGTGTCTTTATAAGTGGATGTTCAGAAAACATTTGGATCTTAGAGCCATAGGGGCCCAAGAGATTATCTGACCATTTCACAGATAAATAAGCTGCCCATAATCTTGGTAATGAGACAGAACCTCAATGCCTTGGCTGAGCTTCCTTCAGAGACTGATTGCCAACTGTTTAACCTCCACAATGTAAAAGCAATTGCACATCTCTTCTAGATGATGAGTGTCCATCTGCCCTTTTCCGCAGGTCTGCTGAATGGCCCACACTGCTCCATCCCTGCAGCAAGAAAGGAACAATAGGCAACCGGAGGTGTGGGGGACCTTGGCCCATATGGTCCTCTGAATGATCCAGTCAGCATAACATAATCCACCCGCAGCAGAAAACAAATGCATGGGGAGGGTGCAGTGAACTCCAAATGGCTCTTTTAAGAGGAAATCAAAAGTGACGGCTCACACAGAGCACAAGTCATGATGGTGAAAGTGACTAAACAAATATGAAACCCTTTGCATGCAAACCACAGAAGAAGAAATCCCAGTCCATTCTACTAGTAGGTTTTGTCTCAGCATCTCTCTCATTCTCAGATGGATCTGCTTTTCTGTGTGTGTATGTGTTTTATTTTTAAGGAGTAAGTAAAATACAAATGTTCTTGTCACAGACTATCTTAGTTCACTATTGTCCCTGGTATGCACCATCTGGCATAGTTTTAGAAGTTCTTTGTATGCAGTCGTTGCCATAAGCATCTGGGGGATTTATTGTCATGGGGGTACTAGTCATGGCAAGATTCTGCAACAGTGGGGTAGAAGTGAATGACCTAATCTTGATATTCCATGCCAAGTCTACTTTATAAGGTTTGAAGAAAGTAACCAACTGTTAATGGAAGTAAATATTCTTTATTGCCAATAGGGTATTATCTTAATCTGGGTTTCACATCTGTTTGTCCAGTTTATTTGTGTACCCACCTCATAGGTATAATTAGGACAGGAGGCAGAAAGACAGAAAGAACACATGAGAGTGCATTCTTGGTTGGAGTAGAGATCCAACATGTTTTTGTAACTTTTAGAGAAGTCAAGGCCTCACTCTTATGGTGCAGTGCTATTCAGACACAGTGGAGGTGTGCCCCTTTTGCAGTGATAGTAGAAGAGAAAGGTCACGGGACATCTAGTTGTGCACATAAAACTCACCAAGAATCAAACAGTGGTTTTAACTAAACCACTTCAAGAGACTTATGGATGAGGAGAGCAAACGGACTTCCTTGCCAAAGCTGTCTCCTCTCCATGACTTAAAATAGTGCTGCTTAAATCATGTTATACTATGGATGGACCCCAGCCCCCAGAGGCGAGGGAGGGAGGGGGGCAGAAAAACGGAGTTGAATCCCAGTAACTTTTACTGAGGAAAGAACACGACAAAGTGGTAACGTTTTACCTCAGCAATGAGAATCGAGTGCTTTTCCAGGGGGCAGAGGGTTACATGACTGTAAATCCTGCACATAATAGATGCTTGGCAGCTAACTACCAATCAAGATTACAAACCACTTTGATAGCCTCAAAGTTTACTCAGTTTTGACTTCTTTTTTTTTTTTTTTAAATCTACCAATTGGCCAAAACCATAAAACCATTTCCACTAGGGTCAGAATTGAAGGTTGAGAAAGCCAAGGAGTGTGCTGCTGATCCTTACATCACACTGTGGCATGCTGTGTGGTTTTGAAATTTAAATTAGCAACTACAATGTTATGGGGAAGAGACCGAACAGAAAGGAGGACACCAGCAGTCATTCGTGGTAGGTTGTGCAAGTTATAAGAGAAACATCCTGACTGCAAATAATTAGGTGTAGCCAAACAGGCCAGAATTGAGCCAAAAGATCCACTGACAGCTTAAAAGAGCAACAAGAAAAGGAAGAACAAAAGAGGAGGAGAAATTTGGTATGATGAGAGCTGGGGAAAGTGCTGTAGCCCATTTCCCTCATCCTGTGCCTTCAGGTCAAAGGGGCTCGGGCTGACCCAAGTCAACCTCCTTTCTCTCAGGAGCTTTTCTGCCCTTTGGCCTCACGCTGTTACTCTCCAAGATGATCCCTATCTAAACTCCTGTGATTAAAGGTTGAATTTACTATGTAATACTTTCCCCCACAATTTTTGGACAGCCCTTCCAGAAGAGGATGGACACATTCCCACCACATCAAATGTCCGGCAGTGGTGCCCCACCCAAGGCCCTTCCTTTGAAAGAAAGAGAAAAAGTCTTTCTTGCCCTCTGATCTGAGATGATTGCCTACCTTAGCTGCCAAGAGACTTTAATAAAAAGGAAGGCAGAAAGAATTGCTACTCAGGGGAATTGACAGCTTCTGGGCATACCCTTCACTGACCAAGAGCATTTAAAAACTGAAGCCTGGCCTAGTTTTTCCCTTGAGATCATATAAACTGAAATAAAATAGAAGGATTAGTCTATTTTCACCAATTTAAGATGAGAATTGGGAATGCCGTTCCTGAGTGCTTTTAGGCACTAACAGTCCTAGGAAAGGGGTAAATCCCACAGAAGGCCATGGAAAATTGTGTCCCATTTGGACCAGGGCAGATAACCTGCCTTTAAGAAAGGACATTATTCCTAACAACTTGAAAACTTCGCCAGCCCGGAGACTTAAGTGTGATACATGGTGAATAGAGATGTCGAGAACAGAGAAAATATAATCATCCTTTTCCTTTCCAAAACTCAATCTGAGATAGGCAAGGGCAGTCCTTAAGCAAACAAATGGCTCACTTTTTTAATATTTGCTGTTGCTGTTCTTACTGCTGCTGCTGCTGCTGCTGCTGCTAAAATCCAGACTTGCTGGGGCCAAAGGAAGATACCTACATGTCCATGGCCACTCAGCAACAAATATCCAACGTGTTTGCCATGTTTGACCAGTCACAGGTCCAGGTGTTCAAAGAGGCCTTCAGAATGATCAATCAGAACAGAGATGGATTCATTGACAAGGAAGATTTGCATAATATGTTTGCTTCTCTGGGGAAGAATCCAAATAATACACACCTTGATGCTACAAAGAATTTCACCATGTCCTCACAATGTTTGGTAAAATAAATGGCACTGACCCAGAAGATGTTATCAGAAATTCTTTGGCTTGCTTTGATGCAGAAACAACAGTCCAGCTGAGATCTGCTGACAACCGTGGGAGATTAGTTTATAGAAGAGGAGGTGGGCGAGCTATACAGAGAAGCACCTACAGACATAATAAAAGCGGGGTGGGCGGAGGGTGGGGATGTGGTTCTTTAACTACACTGAATTCATGTGCAAAGGACAAAGATGACTGAAAGAACTTTAGCAAAAACCTTCCAGTTACTTTGTCCTTCTATATCCAAGGCTCTTTTCCCCACCTTCATAAAATCTCTTACAAGCATTTAGCTTCACAACATTGTCTCTTTTCTTCTTACGCATTTATCCCAGACCTTTCTGCTACTTAGCACCTGTATAACCAGACCAGAAATGAGAATGAGGTTGCAAATTGTATTAAAAAAGAGATTATGAGTAAAAATTAACACTCTGGACCTCCTCTGCTTGCTTCACTTCCCCAGAGTGGTGTCCACAGATTCCCTGCCCGAAAGGTTTAAATCCTGCTTTTAGGACCTGTGTGGGCCTCTTTCCTGGTCAAGGATGGCCGTTTAACATGCAGGCTAGTGTCTATATATGGCAAATGAGACCCCCTGGAGAAACAGGGAAGGGAAGAAGAGATGGGGCGTGAGCCATGAGGCAACTGATTCAGCACCACCATAGTCCAATGACGAATTCCAAGAAATCCAAGAAGTCTGAATTTGAACCTAGGTCACCGTGAAAGGTCCTTATTTAGCAGTTTGTTAGCTTGATTTATAACTTTTAAGTATTAAGACATATATCTATGAGGATCCCCTAACAGCCTTTCTCTCAGAGCCTTTCCAAAGGCCCAGCAGCATACATGCTCAGCTTTCTGAGCAGTTGCCTGATACCAAGGCATCGAGGTACCTGTCCAGTGACTCAAGCTTTAAGCAAACTAGAGCTACCCTCTTGGTTTTATACTTTTGTGATCAATAAGTGATCACAACTTATTGTCACCAAATCCCATAGTTTGGAGTCCTACTGAGTTTCAGAGGGCAGTTGTCGTCCACGAAGCACTGCACAGACTTTACCTTGTCAGACAACATTCCAGGCATGCCACTTAGCAGTGATGCTGTTCTCATTTTCCTATAGAGCTTGTCAGTCTCTTTGGTCCTGAGTAATACTAACACCAAGACAATCCTCTTACAACTACCAGAGAAGTAAAAGAGTAAGGGAGAAAGGGGAAGAGACGACATTGAGATCAGAAAAGAGAAAACCAAGAGGGGCAAGGAACACTCTGGTCTCCAGGTTCTGGGAATATAGTGGTGAACAAAACCCAGTCCTTGTCTTCATGGTACTGACATTTTAGTGCAGGGATCAGCAAACTTTTTCTGCAAAGGACCAGAGAGCAAATATTTCAATTTTGTAGTCTCTGGCCCAGCTACTCAACTCTGCTGTTGAAGTGCAGAAGCAGTCATGGACATTCCATTAGCAAATGTCCACGGAGGGGGTTGGCCCACAGGCCATACATTGCGGACCCGTATTCTAGTTAGTAACTTAGCCTTGTTTTTTACTGCCTCTCATATCTACCATGCCTCACACAAGAGGTCCTACAGTATGTTGTCCTTAAGCTCTATGTCTTACCGCCTGGGCACCACCATGTAGCGAGGGCATCGATTCCTACTTCAACCTGTGAGTATCTGAAGGCCTAGCTCCAAACAGCCATGCTTGTCCCTACAGCTGACTGTATAAGGAGTGCTGTAGAAACAAAGTTGCATGGTCGGTAAGTTGACTGATTTTTTAAACTTGGGCAAAAATGTCACCAAAGAACTAGGAAAATACTGAAATATTTTTAGTCTCATTTGGA
>PVIY010063001.1:0-10656 GCA_004026745.1 Myrmecophaga tridactyla | reverse complement strand
TTCTCTTTTCTAATACTTCCCAGAGAAGGTCCATCTGCTGGCTTTTAGATTATGCCATGGAAAACAGGAGTCTGGGAAAGTGGTTCTCAAAATGTGGTTCCCAGACCAAGATCATCAGTATCACTGGGGAACTTATCAGCTATGCAAATTCTCTGGCCCATTCCCAGACCTCCTGAATCAGAAACTCTGTGAGCATGATGCCCAGCAGACTATATTTTATTAAGCCTTCCAGGTGATTCGGATGTGCTTTTACCTTTCAGAACCATGGTTCTATGTATTGGTTTGCTAAATGCTGCCAGAATGCATTATACTAGAAACAGAACAGCTTTTTAAAATGTATTAAGTTGCAAGATTACTGTTCTAAGGCAATAAAAATGTCCAAATGAAGGCATGCAGGTAAAGATACTTGACTTAAGAAAGGCTGATGCGTCCAGAATACGTCTGGCATATGGCTGGCATTTGCTGGGGTCTTTGGCTTCTGTTTCCCAACAGCACTGGGGGCATTTTCTTTCTTCAGTTGCAAAAGTCTATGCCTGTGTCAGCTCTGAAGCTTTTACCAATGTGTTTCCCTCTTAAAGGACAGTACTAGGCAACCCACACTGAATAGGTGGAGACACATCTCCATGAAAGCCACCTAATCAACAGTCCCACACACACTTTGGTGGGCCACATCTCTAAGTTGAAAACAACTTTATGAAAAAGTTCTCTCCCAACAATATGGGATCAGGATTAGAGAACATGGCTTCACTGGTGTACACAATAGTTTCAAACCAGCAGTCTAGCATAGCTTTGTTTAGACAAAGGGAAAATTTCCTATTGAGAGGCTTAGGGAAAAAGATCTTGAGAGATTGCCTAAGTCAGATTGTAGGTTGCCTTTAAATTTTGGGCTAACAAAATGAATCACAACTAGGCAGATTGTGTCGAAGTGAAGGGAAAAGAAGCCTTATTATCTCCAAGAGATATGCAGGAAGGACACAGAAATAGCTTCAGAGATTTTGATTAACACTCCCTACCTATACTGCAATCACTTTAATACCCTCACACCATGATGAGATTCCTTTCCTTTATCCTTGTTTCCACCGCTTACCATTCCAATCTACCTGGCATCCAAATTTCAGGCAATTTCAAATTTAGGATTGCTCTCTATGCAGATAGAAACTTGAAAAAACATCAGATCTTGTCACAAGGAGAGAGAGATAAAGCAAGAGGAATTGGAGGTTACACTCAGTCTTTTATGATGTGTGTATGTCAATTGAAAAAAAAAAGATGTTCTGAGAGTCCAAACCATGACTGGGACATTGCTGTGCACATGGACGGTGAGAAGGGGGGAGGTACAATGATCACGAGAATAAGAACATCCATATATTTCAAATGTATTGTATACTATGTGCAGGGCTGGCCACACCACTTGTGGCACTCAGGGCAAAATAAAATACAGGGCCTCTTGTTTAAGAATAATTACGAATTTCAAGATGGCGAAAGTTGGACATGAAGCTAAGTTCAAGGCCTTTTAATCTTGGATCCCTATGTGATTGCCCAGGTCACATGCAGATGAAGCTGTCCCTGATAGACATCTGTTAGATAACTACACTTTAGATGACTATGACCTCATTTTGCAGTAGGTATAATAAAATTAATCCCCATATTCATTTGAATTTTCACATATGCCTAGGTCCTTTTACTTCTTCTATCTTATTTACCCCTCACACAGTGTCTGATAGATGGGCTTTAGGATTTAATGATTTAGCAGATGAAGGAACTGAGAATAATTTCCTGCAATAAATGTTGAAATGGGCATAGCCTGTTTGAAAACCATGAAGTGCTGTTATATTCTCTCTAGTGTAGCATCTTGATGTATAAGTGCTGTCAAGGTCTTGGGTAAATAGTTCTCTGCTCCTTTCTGATCTGGAATCAGATTAGAGTGAGATGCTAATTCCACTTTGCCACTGTTTGTTTTTTCCTGAGTTAACATCGGATTTCTACATTAGATATGCTGTCCATCAAAAATGATTTGTGCTAGCTTGACAAAAATCTTTTATATTTCCTTTGAGAATCTCTTAACTAGATCTGCAGGCAGCTCCTTCCAGACTGAATCCTTGTCTTTGCAGCATCTGGGTCCTCCAAAGAGTTCTTGAAACCTTGTAATTCTGGAGGAGATTCTTCTGTTGCACACTGAACAAGGATTTTTCTCCTCAGCCAAATGAACCGCAACAAGTTCACTCCTACTTGCGATATTTCCTTGAAAATCCTCTTTCTTGGATCATTTGCCCCTGCATAGAAAAGCATTTTCCTTATTTTCTTTTCTAGCTGCCCCTTTAGGTTATGCTCTTTTGCTCTTTCTAGTTGCTTTTGTGGACTCTTTAATCTGCACCCAATCTTCCAGAGAGAAATGGACTTTTTCCTTAAAGTCCTGAACAAAAGGATCTATTTATTTGATCTTTGATTTAATTAAAAAATAGTTAGGTATCCATAGTTTATCTTGAGAAGGATTCATCCTTGGGAATACCTTGTTAAGGGAACTTCAATGCACATAAGCCCCCTGATGAACACTTCTTTGGAGACGTCCTTTTTCTTTTTTTTTTTGACATGTCTGCCAACTTTTTGTGATCAATGTATTCTTTCTTTAGAGCTGGTATGTTAAATCAATGCATTCTTGTTTGGTATACATTTACATGCAGATTGTGATTATATCTGTTCCTCTCTTTGTAGAAAATTTCACTTTAAGCTGCACTGAACAAATATATTTCTCTATTTAAGCTTCGTGAGGGAAGGCACTTCATATTTGCTCCTACAGATGACTTTTAACATAATAAGTGTCTTTTAAGATTTGCACAGATGCTCTATTTAGCAACATCAATATCAGAGTGAAGGAGTACTTAGGATTTCTTTTCTTTTGACTTATCCACTCATTTAATGGAGGCAGAAACTGAGTCCTGAAAAGAAAAGGACTTGTCAAAAGTTAAAGCGAGAGAGAGAGAGAGAAGAAGAAGAAGAAGAAGAAGAAGAAGAAGAAGAAGAAGAAGAAGAAGAAGAAGAAGAAGAAGAAGAAGAAAGAAAGAGAGAGAGAGAGAGAGAGAGAGAGAGAGAGAGAGAGAGAGAGAGAGAGAGAGAGAGAGAGAGAGATAATGGAAGTCAAAGCTAAAACTCTGCACCTAGCGCAGAGTTTGACACATTCAGTACATGTTAATTAAATGAATGACTAAAATAACTAATTAACTGAAGGAAAAAGTTAGTCAGACCAATACTTGTCCACCATTAGGGTGTCCTTGATAACATAGCCACAGTCACTTCACCCTGTGATTTCTCAAAACCCTACCTCTCTTCTCCAGGGCCCTATGCCCAACCTAATTCATCACTTAAAGTTCTACTTTTTCCCCATGATTCGATTACCTTCTTCACTGTGTTGTTTTCTGCATTCTCCTGAATTTTATCCCTTTATTCATTGTTTCTGATTCAACGAACCCTATAATAATGCAGGTAAGTGGAAGAGCGTTTTCTCAAACTGCCCCTCTGAGATGCTCCTTTTTACCTCAGAGTTACAAAAGGGGAAAGGGAAACTTTCTTCATGTCCATGCACTGTTTCCTTCTTCTTCCTGCATGTTCCATCCAACACTAGATAGGAGAGAGGGAGCTCTTGTGCCACCCTTTCTCTCAATATGTCTTTACTCTATTTGAAACAGAAACAAGGAAAAAGGGACATGAAATACTTAATGGGTTTTGGTAAAAGAACATAGTTGGGGGAGCTGAATTTATAACCTGTGGTAGAACTTAGGATAAGGGTAATAATTGTGTGTGGTATATTTACATTAAAAAAAATTAAAAACTAAAACAAAACTTCCCACTTCCTCCTTCTCATTTAAATCTTCCTTTCCTTGGAAGTAGGCAATATCCTCTTTAAAGATCAGACTTCATATTGAAGGAATCTTAATCTCCTAAGATCACATGGCTGAGTTTGTATTATTTTGAACCCACAAAATTAGGTGTGCCTTTCAGTATCCAAGTCCATCTGTCCTGGAAGAGAACCTGCTCTTACAGAACTTGATGGGGAGTTGGGGGTGAAGTTGTTTGAGTGGGAATTGAATAGGGCTCAGTACAGATAAGTGGATGGACCCTGTTCATGGAGTGGCAGCCATGGTCCTTTAAATCCTGGGGATGACTCTGATCCCAAGCTCTGGGCTCTGGGCTCTGAATTTGGGAATTCACCTACTGGGCATTAAACATCAGAACTTGATATCTAGACTCTGTGTTCTGGGATCAGAATTCAAGTTTTGAGGTTGGGGAATTTTTAGGAAGTTGCTGTGTAGCTTGGAGGAGTCATCTATCCTCATCATCATAGGGAAGGAGTTGGAATTCCATTTTCTCTCAGAGGAGAGGGCAGTATCACTAGGGGAGGTGTTTTTATCTTTTCCTTCTATTACCAAGGTATGTTCTAAACTCCCTCCATTTCTTATCACTAACACAGCATCACATTCATGCAAACCAGAGTCCCAGAGGCACTGGCCCTGGGAATTCTCATTCAGAAACATAAAGCCTGCCTCCTGTCTGTGTTGGCGCTGTCTGCAGGAGGCTCATTCTGCAGTCATTGTAAACTCTCTCCTTCTATGTGCTACTCCATCCATCATTTCACAGAGCTCTCTGAGGTGAGTTTAAATATGTGTCTTCTAGGTGTATGTCTGAAAAAACCATGTTTCTGTCTACAGACATTCTTTTTGTTCCTCTATGTGACTCTGTTTCTCCCATCAGCTTTCCCTCTCTTTGTCTGAGTGAAGCTTACTCATGCCTTGTGTGTGGCTGTGATTTGTTTGGTCTGTGATGGATGAGTTTAATACACACATATTAACATCCTGAAATCTCATTTTCATGTAAGTGATCAACGAAAGGGCAGTAGTTATTCAAATACTTGTGACCTCTCAGCATGTAGAGCTTCCAAAGAGTGTTGTATGGATGATCATACAACATAGATTTAAATCTTGCCTCTGTTCTGGCCCATACATATCCACTGGCCATTCTATTTTCAATATCACAAATTGCAAGACATTTTGTCAATCTGAAATATCTGGTCTAAGAACAGAGAGCACATTGAAAGGATCTCTAGTCCCAGTTCAACTTAAGTGTTTTCCGGTCTTTGCTTGCGCATCATCTCCACTGGAAGAAGCTTTTTATCTCATGTACTGTTTTGACTCTTCTAATAATGTTCCATATGCAATTGTCATGCTGTCTCCCTATAATCTCTACCTAAATCACTGCTAGTCTTCTCCTATGGGATTCTGTCTTCTCATTACTCATCCCCACCATCTCTAGTGCAGTTTCCTCTTCTTGAAAGAAAAGCACCATGGGTTCCTTCATTGCTTTTCATATCTGTTGGTTCCTATTACCTTTGGAATGTTGGTTTAAATCCTATCTAGGTTGTGGAAACTAGAACTAAATGCATTTTAATTATGGTCTTACAGTATGTTCATGCTTTCATTTATTCATGATTTCTCGAACATGTCTTTGTGCCAGAATCATGTGAGATGCTGAAGAGGCAAGTATGAACCAGGCACAAGCCCAATTTAAAAGAGTATTTAATATAATGGGGAGGAGAGAAGCATATATATAACTCTAATGAAATGGGAAAAGTCTGTATAAAATATTGTGAAGTGACAGATGAGAGGGTTATGATTTCTGTCTAAATAGTATTAGGAAAAGTGGCAAATAAAATGAAAGTTATCAGTATGAATGGCGGTGGAAATTAAAAAAAAATCTAGCAGGCAAGAGAAAGACAATCTAAGTAGAAAAAATATATTAAAAAAACCATAGAACTACAAAAACACATTTTAGAACATATTGTCTTCTGAATAAGATGCCTCTATTAATAAAACCTAAAACTTATTAATTTGTTATATGCTACAAATCACACTGTTGATTTATATCAAAATTAGCCCCCATGAGTCTTTCTGATAGGATGACTTGTGCTGTAAAGAAATTCAAAGTCAAGTACTTTAGGAAGTAACTAAAAGAGCTTAGGCTATGTGATATGAGTAAGAAAAAGTCTAAAGGATGCCATGATTGAAACTTTCAGATACCATTGATTCGTTCAGATATCCAATCATTGAGTTAAACTATTTATTAGGTATCTGCTATGTGCTTGACCCTGTATTAGCATTGGATATTAGTGGTTAAAAAATAGTCACTATCCCATCCTTAATTGATGGAACTTACAATCTAGTAGGGGTATAGACATTAAGCAAATAATTATGCAAATCAATATATGCTTACCAATTAAAATAAGTGTTCTATAAGAAAGCAGGGAATACCATGAAGAATAATACTCAGTACTAAGGTGAAACTTGCTTATGATTGTTGGGTCTCTGTGTCTGCAGTATTACAATGTGGAGGAAGTTGCAGGCTTATACTTTGGGGTAGTAGGTTTAAGCTTAATGTGAGAAAGCATTTGATAAGTCAGTATGATTTAACCAGGATTGAGAAAGCGCTTGATAAGTCAGTATGATTTAACCAGCATAGTGGCTTTGGGAGGCAATCAGCTCACCATTGATGGGAATGTTTAGGTAGACTTTGTGTTGTAGCCAGCGAAGGGTACTTTGGAGGGAATTCTCCCAGCAGATGGAAATTGGACTCTGGTTTTAGATTCTAGAAAATCTGTCAAGTGGACAATCAAATCAATGAACTTCAGTGAGGGAATTATTTTAGAAGGTCACTTAATCCTCATTCCTTTCCACCTCACTCCTAAGTCTGCATAGGAGGCTGGAAAAAATCTGCCCTTTCTGCCATTATCCACTTTTCTCTTCCTGAGAAAATAAAGATGACCAACTTCTCCTGCATTGTCTTATTCTCACTTAGGTAGTAGCTTCAGCTTCAGAAGGCTGGGAGCTGGGCTTCAGAGGAAAGACTGAAGGGTTTATAATTAAAACTAAATTCTAGCCCCAGCTCAATAACAAACTAATTTCAGGCAAAGCACTTAGAGTTGATATGAGGCTCAAAGAAGCAGGTTGGTAGTGAGACAATTCCTCCTCTGGTTAACGTTTCCTTCACCCAAGCTATGGTCTTCTTGATATTGCCCTTCCCCATCCTTCATGTTCCTGTTGACACAAGTCATGGCTAGTGCTTCCATTGCTACTCCTTGCAAAACATGAGGTGTTACCATTGGCAGGGAGCCTCATGTATGGCAGGCACACACCCACAGCAAAGATGATCGGAGCCCCAAAAGGCACCTACCACACACTTTTCTTACACAATTCACAAGAAAATGTGTAAATTATGGGTAGTTTCTGGGAGGGGAGGTTGCCTGAGAAAGGAAACTGAGTTCTTGCAAATTACATTTGAAGTTAAAAGATGTCACAGCAAAATGAGTGGATTATGACAAGATGCTTCTGGAGTGGTTTTCATACAGGGTTCACATGGAGCAATTTAAAACATATTGAAAACAGAGGTGGGGCACAGTGGCTCAGCAGGCTGAGTTCTCGCCTGCCATGCCTGAGACCCGGGTGATTCCTGGTGCCTGCCCAAGAAGAAAAAAAAACATATTGAAAACAGGGTAGTACTCCCAGAGATTTTAGTTTAATTGATATGGGATGTAACCTGAGCACTTGGATTCTTAAAAGTCCCCAAGGGGACTTTTATATAGTTGTTCTAGTTTGCTAGCTGACAGAATGCAATATACCAGAAACAGAATGGCTTTTAACAAGGGGAGTTTAATAAGTTGCTAGTTTACAGTTCTAAGGCCAAGAAAATGTCCCAATTAAAACAAGTCTATAGACATGTCCAATCAAAGGCATCCAGGGAAAGATACCTTGGTACAAGAAGGCCGATGAAGTTCAGGGTTTCTCTCTCAAGTGAGAAGGCACATGGCTTCTGTCACGGTTTCTCTCTCAGCTGGCAGGGCACATGGTGAACATGGTGTCATCTGCTAGCTTCCTCTCCTGGCTTCCAGTTTCATGAAGCTCCCTGGGAGGTGTTTTCCTTCTTCATCTCCAAAGGTCGCTGGCTGGTGGACTCTGCTTCATGGTGCTGCTCTCTCTGAATCGCTTATTCTCCAAAATATTTCCTCTTTTATAGGACTCCAATAAACCAATCAGAACCCACCCAAATGGGTGGAGACATGTTGTCCCTTAATCCAGTTTAACAACCACTCTTGACTAAATCACATCATCCAGGGAGATGATCTGATTACAGTTTCAAACATACAGTATTGAATAAAGATTTTTCTACCTTTATGAAATGATATTTTGATCAAAACATAACTATTCTAGGGGGCATACTTCCTTTCAAACCAGCACAATAGTCAAGATGCAAAACCACTGATCCACAAGGCAGAACCAAAAGAAATTAATGGGGAAAAGACACAGGGAAACATATTTCACCTGTCAGGGAAGTTGTTAATCTTGAGGTAAGCACAGAGATAAAATGCACAATGTTTCAACAGGGCCAGTACATGAAGAGAGGACTTAAGAGAAAAGAAAGTAAATGAATGCTGGCCATGGGCCTTCTCAATGTTATGTATACTTGTCTCCATAGCCAAAGATCTTTGTATCTTTTTGGGTGCACATTCCCCCAATTGTCCATCCACTCCAGCAGTGCATTGCCATCAAACACTTTAAATATACAGAACATTTCACACCAACAATGGATAACCATATGTCTTAATTTAACAGGTCTACCATAAGAAAGTACCACAAACTGGCTGGCTTAAGACAACAAGAATTTATTGTCTCTTAGTTCTAATGGCTAGACATCTGAAATAAATAGGTGTCAACAAAGTCTGTAAGTCTCTGACAGTGGTTTGCCAGTAATCCTTGACATTCTATGGTTTGTGGCATATCACAATCTCTGCTTCTGTCACATGGCTGTCTTCTCTCTCCTTTTCTTTCTCTGTCTGCGTTTATCCATTTCCTCTTCTTATAGAGACACCAGTGATATTGAATTAGGACCAGCCCCAATCAGGTTTGCTTCCTCTTAACTAATGACATTTCAAAGATCCTGTTTCCAAATAGGGTCATATTCATGGACCAGAGGTTAAGAATTAAACATATGCTTTCAGGGGACACAATTCAATCCACAACATTTCAGGATAAAAATTGATACAGAATTAGTGATTTGTGCACCTGAGTCGGTTGAATAAATGATTTTAGTGGAAGTTGAAGATAATCCAGTTTTTAGAGCAATCTTGAGGTAACTTCCATTCTCATAGCTTTATTTATATTATGTTATTATGTTTCATTTATATATTATATTATTTTCACCTTCTGAATGGGGTTTGGCTATTTCTCTATGAGCACATGATCATGAATGAATTGTCCCTTAATTTTTTGTCTTCGATAATCATTGGATTCTAGATTGAGTCTGTCCTTTTTGAAGCCACCTCTGTCAAGCTTATCTAGACTCTGCTCTTAAATGCAGATGTCATTTGTGCAGCAAGAAAATTTTCACCTGGAATGCCCATCTCATTCACCGCCCATATTCATAATTCTTTCTCTTTCAGCTTTCTAAAACCATAGTCTCATTTTCATTCAAAATGCTTTCCCCCACCCCCACCCCAGAGTTAGAATGGGGTCTATGGATATTAGCACTTTCCCAGGTATCCTTGTTTCCTCAGACCCAAATTAATGAACCTAAGAGTCAATTATTTCTGATGACTCCATCCTATATCAGGTGAGTTTACTCCCATCTTCACAGTGAAATGGAACCACACTATAAGAGGAGTCTGTAGATCTGAGCTATCATCCAGGTTCTGCAGTTATTGACCTAAATCTCAGAAACATTACTCATTCTTCCTCTCTGGGTCCTATGTCTCCCTGTAAAATGAGAGGTGAAAATAAAAATAAGAATACAATAGTTTATATTTTTTCCATGCTTCACATACCATACAGTTTCTTATTTACTCTTATAATACTAAGGCAAGGTGTATTTTACCCCCAATTTACAGATGGGGACACTGAGATTTTAAAAGGTTCAATTGCCTGTTCAATGTCCCAAGGAGAGTAAATTGTCAATTGAGTTCAAACTAAAGACTACTGGAATCTATTTGCAGAGCTCCAAAATGCTGCACACCTGACATTAATTTCTCATTTCTTCTTTACAGTCAAACATGAGAGTATGAAGTTATTACTGGCCCCACAAAACAAAACAACAAACAAGAACTTTAGGACATAGTATAAATAAGATATCCATATGACATCTAATAACTGCCTAAGCATAGATTTTGACCCTGGTATGACTTATTTCAAAGTTTCTACACTTAATTTTTAAGCTATGCTGTCTCCCATAAAGACTGGGTGGTCACAAATATCCCTTACTTTAGGAGTCTGGAGTTCAGGGGAGCACAAAGAAAGAAAAGAGTACATCCTAATAGATGAGGGATGATTTTTCTTACTCAGAATGAAGTAGATGGCTCCACCTCTTCATACATACTCCCGTCTCCCTCCTTCAGCATTTGAAGTGGGCTGACTAGGCAGCAGACCCTCAGTGTGGGAGCTAACTCCAATGTTTTCAAATGGCAGGTGAAGACTTTTCTCTGGTGTTGCTGACATGGGAGCTGTGGGCAATGCAAGTCTTGATCTGTTACCCTTCTTCCTGACTGGCATCCCAGGACTGGAGGCCCAACATGGCTGGCTCTCCATCCCCTTCTTCATCATGTACATCGTGGCCATTGTGGGCAAC
>PVIY010063000.1:0-10658 GCA_004026745.1 Myrmecophaga tridactyla | reverse complement strand
TGCTGGTAGTTTTCCATTGACCTTCACTGCAGGACTTAGAGGACTGAGGCATCTCCTGCATTCGTCTGTGTTTCCATACACACTCCTCTTCACCCTCTGTTGTGTAGTAGCAACCCAGTTTCCTCCCAATAATTAAAAACAATCACCCCAACCAGTAGCCCCATTTGCCTGTTGATCCAGTGGCATGAGGTACCCACGGTGGCCAGGGGATGGTCTCAGCTTCTAGTTCAGTGGACTCATTGTTGTGTGGCCTGGTGGGAGCACTCCTGCCTTTGGAACTAAGACCTCTAGACAAGCAGAACCTTAGTCATGGGGACAGGAAGCAAGCTGGCCTTGGGAAGAGCAAGAAGCCGGAAGTCAATGGAAACTGGGAGATAAAGGAGAAGGTGTCACCATGTGCATTGCTATGTGACGGAACAGCCAAGGCGCCACAAAGAGTGCTGGCCAGCTTCTGGCCAGAAGATACCCATCCCAGGAGGAAGCAAGCCCTGTAGCCATGAAACCATAAGCCAAAAAATTCTTGTTGTTTAAGCCCACCCATTGTATGGTATTTGTTTTAGCAGCCAAGAAACTAAAACAGTAGGAAAACACATACTTCCTGATTTCAAAACTTGCTACAATAACAGCAATCAAGACAGTGTAATACTGGCACAAGGACAGACATACAGATCAAAGGAATAAAATTGAGAGTCCAGAAATAAACCCACACCTCTATGGCCAACTGGTTTTCAACAAGGGTACCAAGACCATTCAATGGGGGAAATAACAGACTTTTCATCAAATGGTGCTGGGACAATGGGAAAGCTATGTGCGAAAGGATAAAGTCCAACTCTCATCTCCCTCCACGTACAAAGGTTAACTTAAAATGGGTCAGCACCAGGACTCCACAGACTTTGGGAAGAAAAGAAGACTTGCCGATATCTTAATTTTTTATTTCTTCTTGTCTCAAAACTATGAGCCAATAAATTCCTATTGGTAAGCCAAAAACAGCTTGTGGTATTTGTGATACAGCTCTGGCAAACTCAGACAGTAGTTTTGGCACCATGTTTAGCTCGTCAATCCATTTTAAGCTAATGGTGGCATGTACCCCCTTCTGGGACTGCCTCTGAGTGCCAGGACAGACACCTGTCCTGCAGGGACGGCCTGTGTGCCCTTTTCTTGGCTGTCCCCACATGTTCTTCCAGAGTCCCTCAAGTCCACTTCTGTATCGTTCCCACACCTCCCACCTGGGATTTCATCCTCTCCCACACTCAGGTCTCCACCCAAACATATCCAGCAGGAAACATCTGGCCCCTGTTCCTGGAGACTGAATATACAGATGGGCAATGGCCAGGCCATATATGACCAGAGAACTCAGATCTACAACCTCTGTGGCAACCAGCCCAGGAAGCCCAAACTAAAACCAAAACCTCTGCGGCCGTCAGCCTAGAACAGTCAGGACTTGGCCAATAACTGCCAGACCCCAGCTAAAGGAAGCCAAATAGGCTCGCAAACCAATCGCCCAGGAGGCCTTGCCCCCAGCTTGCCCCAGCCAGCGACCTCCAGCCCGAGTGAACCTGATCTTCACCGTAGAAGTCTCCCACCCCGCTGCCTGCCAAAGGCAGTGATGGTGGCTGACCCCCCTGCTGAATAAATCGCCCCTCTGCCTTCTCACTTGCGTGGACTTCGTTTATTTTTCCAGAAGTCCCACTGAGACACGGTGTGCCCTGCCCGTCGCTGGCTACACTGGCCTTCAGTCCCGGGTGGCACCCAGAGGCCCCTGGGACCCTGCTGCTGGCAGCTTGTCGTGGAGCTGACGTGGAGCTTCTGGGCTGGCTCGTGACCCTCACCCTGGCACTAGGTTCTGCTGCTGGTCGCTGTTTGTTTGGCATTCTTGGTGGTGTTTGGGCCATTTTTTTTCGTCTCTTTTTGTTGTTTTGTCCTTGCATTTGGTGTAGAGCTGAATAAAAGTGTTTGCCTTACAAGGGAGACTTGTGGGCTGGAGCCCAGACACGGCCATAAAGCCTGCTGCTCTCCTCAGCCTCAAAGACCAGTGAGTCTGTGGTTCCAACCAGCCTGGGGTCCATTTGGGCAAACTTTGCTGTGCAACACCAGGAAAACCAGATGGAGTTCTCCTTCCATCTAGAGGTTTTTCTCCTGAGCACTTTGTCTGGTTTCCTGCCTGTCAGCGGTGTAGACTGGTCAGTCTGCACTCAGAGGTGGCCAGCTGCCCGGGGGGGGCCCAGGGTTCATAGAAATCATTTAGCTAAATCCTCTCCTCCCGCAGGAAAAACTCCTGCCTCTTCTATGTGCTCTCGCCGTCATCCTCATCCTCGCACGTGTCTCCCTATGTGGCATCACGTCTTGAAGATGACAGGGCCTTCCTGTGTTAACCTGTGCATCACCCTTGCACACTTGACAGGGAGACATTTTTTTGTTTTGCAAATGGAGAGTAATACTAAATTCATGCAGACGGAATATTTCTTGAGAACCAAAGGACTCCTCTATTCATAATCAAGTTGTGTCTGCTCTGAATGTATCTTTGCCTTCGTTTTTTTTGAGACATATCCTAGATGAAGGTCTTGACACCATACCTGACACTGTATGGACTGAACCTTCCGCTGACGTGGGAACAGTGATTGGAGCAGAACCCGTTAACGTTCAGGCAGAGTCCCCCAAGCCATTACCCAGATGCCCCCCAATACCACAGGCAGCCAGAAGAAGAGGGAGGACTCATTGTAGAAGGTCGTGTACCCATTTAATCTTTCTCATACCCTCTTCTGGCTCCCGTAACACTGCCATCCTGCAGCGAGGAGTCCAAATGGACAAGGATATTGATTTCTTCAAGGGGCACCAACAAAATTTTTATCCCTCACTTGCCAGTATCATCCGACCCAAATACCACCCCACCGTCCGTTCTGCCTGAAGCTGCCTGCACACGGTAGGGGCTCTTTGCTCTGCCTTTGTCAGTGTGGCCTCTAGACCATCTTGCCTTCACCTGAGGGGACAGCATACCTGGGCGGTTATCCCAGGGGTGTTCTGGTCCTCAAACAAGACTGAAAAGATCTCCACTTCCCCTGGGATTCCATTCTGAGCCGATGTGCAGATGATCTCGTGCTTTGTTCAGAAAACAGGGAAGCCTGTGGGGAAAATTCACTTATTGTCTCTCCGCATAAGGCGAAAAGGAACGCAGCTTCAAAAGATGAATGACAATTTTGCTAAAACACAGTCCATTATTTAAGCATGACCTGTACCCCCCTCACCCTAGACCCCTCAAAAAGGGACAATGCATAGGGTTTCCGGGTTTAACTGAACATCACAGGCAACGGGCAACGACTTTTCCTGAGCTTTCGACACCTCCTCATGAATCGACTAAGACTTCCTTCAGAGACCGCTCCTCTGGGACCCCGAGGTGCCCAGGCCTCTGTTGCCTGGAGAACGCGCCCCTCCTCCCCCTTTCTTAGGTGTTCCTGACCACGCCAGGCCCCTCTGTCCGCGCGCCAGAAATCTGCCCAAGTCCTCGGGGCTGGGACTCAACCTTACAGATACCATCACAAACCCTTCCCTCACTGTAGTCTTTTTTTGACCCAGTTGCAAAACCGCATCTCCCCTGCCTAGGACAGAGGCTACCACCGCAGAACTTGGCAGCTTTCTGGCCTGGTTCGGGGCGCCCACCGGAACCCAGGTGCCTCGAGCAGCGCCGATGTCCTTTGGCTGAGAACACACAAGGCTTCGCACAAGGCCAGCCGCCGAGCAAATTCTGACTGTCTTCCCACCCACGGCCCCATGTGTCCCTAGGGTGCCCTGCGTCCCACCCCCTCCTGCCCCTACAGAAGGGGGGCCTCAGATGGTCTTATCTCCGTTAGGGAACTTTCTGCTCCTTTCCACATTTATTAGATGCTCGCTGAGAACCCCAAGGTAGCACTGTTGAAGGATGTGAAGCAGGATGGGCCGCGGCTGATGTCCGCTCTCCTTTGGACATTGGTCCTCAGCCCCGATGGCAGAACCCAGGGTCTTCTCTCTAGAGCGCATCTCCCGGCCAAAGACCAAAAATAGAGACAGAGAGCAGGTGTGCCTTGCAAGCAGGACACACTCTTGAGATGCCTTGAAAGTAAAAGGAGTTTCTACCCTCTGCCAGAATCCCCATCAAAAGTGAGAGCACATGGGCCCTTTAGGCACATCCCACTGCCCGGAGGCTGCGCTTGGGAGGGCTGAGCCCACCGCACACGAGCTAGTGGGGAAGCGGGGGCCAAAGCTTGGGTGGGTCACTAGGCCCAACCAGCAGCCTTAACCAAGGCCATGATCCTAGTTAGACCCTCAAAGGGTAAATCTCTGGAGACTAAAGAGGCCGTTAAAAAACAGCCGCCTTTAGCCTGATTCTGGAAAAGATGAATGGCAAGACTTGTGCCCTTCCCTCAGCTCACCTCGGGTGCTCCCAAAACAGCCACTTGGTGTCACCAGATGATTTCAAATGGGTATTAGCTAAATTTCTTTTCTTTCTTTTTTTTTCACAATTACACAATCACATTGCAAAAGCTATATCACTATACAATCATCTTCAAGAAACAAGGCTACTGGAACACAGCTGTACAGTTTCAGGCACTGCCCTCTAGCTACTCTAATACACCATACACTAAAAAGGTGATATCTATATAATGCATAAGAATAACATCCAGGATAACCTCTTGACTCTGTTTGGAATCTCTCAGCCATTGACACTTTATTTTGTCTCATTTCTCTCTTCCCCTTTTAGTCAAGAAGGCTTTCTCAATCCCATGATGCCAAGTCCCAGCTCATTCCAGGATTTCTGTCCCATGTTGCAGGGAGGTTTACACCCCTGGGAGTCAGGTCCCACGTAGAGAGGGGGAGGGCAGTGAGTTTGCTTTCCCTGTTGACTGAAAGAGAGAGCGGCCACATCTGAGCAACAAAAGAGGTTCTCTGGGGGTGACTCTTAGGCCTAATTTTAAGTCGGCTTAGTCTATCCTTTGTGGGGATAAATTTCATGGGAACAAACCCCAAGACTAAGGCCTCCACCTATTGCTTTGGTTGTCCCCACTACTTGTGAGAATATCAAGAGTTCTCCAAATAGGGAACTTGAATTTTCCCCCTTTCTCACCATTCCCTCAAGGGAACTTTGCAAATACTTTTTTACTCACTGTTCAAATCACTCTAGGATTTATCAGGCCATCACTCTCAACAAACCTACAAAATCCCATGCCCTATTCAAGGTTCCATGTACATATGGTGTTCAATTAAACTGTCCATATATTAGAAAATGCACTAGTCAAAATAGAAATTTTGTACCAAACATTTTTTGCTTTAGTCTCACACTTAAGTGAAAGTTTTAAAATATGAATTACAATCTATTTTCAACACTCTGCAATATTGACATTCCTTTGTTCTTCCTCATGCAAAAACATTTTTTAATTTGTAAATTTAGTCACTATCATTGTACACTCTAGGCATTCCTAGATTATACCATCTCAGTCTTTATTGTCTGTCTTTCCTTCTGGTTTCATTTGTGCCCTCAGCCCTCCTCCCTCCATCATCCTCACATTCAGCTTCATTTGGTGTAATAACATTATTGTGCTACAATTAGGAAGTATTGTGCAATACATTTCTGAATTTTTACAGGCAGTCCTGTTGCACAATCTGTATACCTTCAGCTCCATTTACCCTTATCTACCCTATTTCTATTTCCTGATGGCCTCTGTTCTTAACTGAAATTCTCCAAGTTCATTCACTAATGTTAATTCATATCACTGAGACCATACGGTATTTGTCCTTTTGTTTCTCGCTAATCTCACTCAGCATAATGTCCTCAAGGTCCATCCATGTTGTTACATGTTTTGTGACTTTATTCTGTCTTACAGCTGCATGATATTCCATCATATGTATATACCACAGCTTGTTTAGCCACTCATCTGTTGATGGACATTTGACTGATTCTATCTCTTGGCAATTGTAAATAATACTGCTCTAAACGTTGGTGTGCAAATGTCCATTTGTGTCCTTGCCCTCATGTCCTCTGAGTAGATACCTAGCAATGGTATTGCCGGGTCATATGGCTATTCTATATTTAGCTTCCTGAGGAACTGCCAAACTATCTTCCACAGCTGTTGTACCATTTGACATTCCCACCAACAGTGGATAAGTGTGCCTCTTTCTCCACATCCTCTCCCACACTTGTCGTTTTCTGTTTTAATGATAATGGCCATTCTGGTGGGTATGAGATGATATCTCATTGTGGTTTTGATTTGCATTTTTCTAATAGCTGGGGAAGTTGAGCATCTTTTCATGTGCCTTTTAGCCATTTGTATTTTCTCTTCTGAGAAGTGTCTGTTCATGTCTTTTGCCCATTTTGTAATTGGTTTGGTTTGTCTTTTTGTTGTTGAGTTAAACAATCTCTATATATTCTGGACACTAGACCCTTATCTGATATATCGTTTTCAAATATTGACTCCCATTGTGTAGGATGTCTTTTCACTTTCTTGACAAAGTTCTTTGATACACAAAAGTGTTTAATTTTTTTTAGGAGCTCCCATTTATTTCTTTCTTCAATACTCATGCTTTGGGTGTAAGATCTAGGAAATCGCCTCCTATTATAAGATTTATAAGATATTTCCCTACATTTTCTTCTAACAGTTTTATGTTCTTAGACCTAGCATTTAGATCTTTGATCCATTTTGAGTTAACTTTTGTATAGGGTGTGAGATATGGGTCCTCTTTCATTCTTTTGCATATGGATATCCAGTTCTCCAAGCAGCATTTATTGAAGAGACTATTCTGTCCCAGGTGAGTTGACTTGACTGCCTTATGAAAGATCAATTGTACATAGACGAGAGGGTCTATATGTGAACACTCTATTCAAATCCATTGGTCAGTATATCTACCTTTATGCCAGTACCATGCTGTTTTGACCACTGTATCTTCATAATACACCTTAAAGTCAGGTAGTGTGAGACCTCCAACTTCATTTTTCTTTCTTAGGATATTTTTAACTCTTCAGGGCACCCTGCCCTTCCAGATAAATTTGGTTATTGGTTTTTCTATTT
Organism: Myrmecophaga tridactyla; assembly: GCA_004026745.1. Taxonomy (NCBI): domain Eukaryota; kingdom Metazoa; phylum Chordata; class Mammalia; order Pilosa; family Myrmecophagidae; genus Myrmecophaga; species Myrmecophaga tridactyla. The sequence continues at coordinate 3,624 of PVIY010063000.1, read as the reverse complement.
CTGAAAAGTAAGTTTTTGGGATTTTAATTGGTATTACATTGAATCTGTGAATCTAGGTAGACTTGACATTGTAACTATATTTAGTCTTCCAATCCATGAACACTGTATATCCTTCCATTTATTTAGGTCTTCTGTGATTTCTTTTAGCAATTTCTTGTAGTTTTCTTTGTATGGGTCTTTTATATCCTTAGTTAAATTTATTCCTAAATATTTTATTCTTTTGGTTGCAATTGTAAATGGAATTTTTTTCTTGATTTCCCCCTCTGATTGTTCATTACTAGTGCATAGAAACACTACAGATTTTTGAGTGTTGGTCTTGTAGACTGCCACTTTGCTCTAGTAGTTTTGCTGTGGATTTTTCAGGGTTTTTGACATATAGTATCATATCATCTGCAAACAAGAGTTTTACTTCTTCCTTTCCAATTCTGATGCCTTGTATTTCTTTTTCTTGTTTAATTTCTCTGGTTAGAATTTCCAACACAATGTTAAATAACAATGGTGATAGTGGACATCCTTGTCTTGTTCCTGATCTTAGGGGAGAAGTTTTCAGTTTTTTCCTATTGAGGATGATGCTAGCTGTAGGTTTTTCATATATTCCCTTTATCACGTCAAGGAAGTTCCCTTCTATTCCTATCCTTTGAAGTGTTTTGTCAAATGCCTTTTCTGCATCAATCGAGATGATCATGTGGTTTTCTGCTTTGATTTGTTGATATGGTGGATTACATTAATTGATTTTCTTATGTTGAACCATCCTTGTGTACCTGAGATGAATCCTACTTGGCCATGGTGTATAATTCTTTTAATGTGCTGCGGGATTCGATTTGCAAGAATTTTATTGAGGATTTTTGTATATATATTTGTGGAGAGCTGACTCAAGGCATGGATTAGCTGTCAGCCATTTTATATCCTGATTCCATCTTAAGTGCTAACCAAGTTAAGTTTCGATTTCTTTGTCTCTGCCCTGAGCTTCCCGTAAATCAGCTGACCAGCTGGCTCTCTTGGGGCTTTCTATATCTCCCTATTGTCTGCCTATAGCAGCATAGAGTTTAGCCACGTCAACGCTTACCTACTTTCTCTTCTCTATTCTGTATAAATACCCTCAGCCCACTCCCAATAAACGAGACTTGATCAGAACCCTGTCTTGTCTCCATTTCTTGCGTCTCTTGTCCCCCTTCATTCCCACTCCCCTTTTCAGGTCCAGGTTTGATTGTCCCGCGGGTCGGGTCATATATTCATTATAGAGATTGGTCTGTCATTTTCTTTTCTTGTAATATCTTTGTCTGGTTTTGGTATGAGGGTGATGTTGGCTTCATAGAATGAGTTAGGTAGCCTACCCTCCTCTATAATTTTTTTGAAGAGTTTGAGCAGGATTGGTACTAACTCTTTCTTGAATGTTTGGTAAAATTCACATGTGAAGCCATCTGGTCCTGGACTTTTCTTTTTGGGGAGCTTCTTATGAGTAATTCAGTTTCTTTGCTTGTGATTAGTTTGTTGAGGTCGTCTATTTCTTCTCAAATCAATGTTGGTTGTTCATGCCTTTCTAGGAAGTTGTCCATTTCATCTACATTGTCTAGTTTATTAGCATAAGGTTGTTCATAGTATCCTCTCATTACCTCCTTTATTTCTGAGGGGGTCAGTGGTTATGACTCCTCTTCCATTTCTGATGTTATTTATTTGCATCCTCTCTCTTCTTCTTTTGTCAATCTTGCTAATGGCCCATCAATCTTATTGATTTTCTCATAGAACCAACTTCTGTTTTTTTTTTATTTTCTCAATTTCATTTATTTCTGCTCTAATCTTCATTATTTCTTTCCTTTTGCTTGCTTTGGGTTAGTTTGTTATTCTTTTTTTTTTAGTTTGCTATTCTTTCTCTAGTTCTTCCAATCAAACAGTTAATTCCTTGATTTTCGCTTTTTCTTCTTCTTTGATGTAGGGATTTAGGGCAATAAATTTCCCTCTTAGCACTGCTTTTGCTGCATCCCATAAATTTTGCTATATTGCATTTTCATTTTCATTTGCCTTGAGATATTTACTGATTTCTCTTGTAATTTCTTCCTTGACCCACTGGGTGTTTAAGAATATGTTGTTTGGCTCTATGTATTTGTGAATTTTCTGGCCCTCTGACTATTATTGATTTCCAACTTCATCCTTTTATGATCTGAGAAAGTGTTTTGTATGATTTCAATCTTTTTACATTTATTGAGACTTGTTTGTGACCCAGCATGTGGTCTACCCTTGAGAATGATCCATGAGCACTTGAGAAAAAATCCTGTTGTGGGGTGTAATGTTCTATAAATGTCTGTTAAATCTAGTTGGTTTATGGTATTATTCAAATTCTCTCTTTCTTTATTGATCCTCTGACTAGATGTTCAATCCATTGATAGAGAGTAGGGAACTGAAGTCTCCAACTATTACGGCAGATGTATCTATTTCTCTTTTCAGTGTTTTCAGTGTTTGCCCATGTATTTTGGAGCACTCTGGCTTGGTGCATAAATATTTATGATTGTTATGTTTTCTTGTTGAATTGTTCCTTTTATTAATACATACTGTCCTTCTTAGTCTCTTTTAATTGTTTTACATTTGAAGTCTAATTTGTTGTATATTAGTAAGCTACTCTTGCTCTCTTCTGATTATTGTTTGCATGAGTATCTTTTCGCAACCTTTCACTTTCAACCTATGTTTATCCTTGGGTCTAAAATGCATCTCCTGTAGATGGCATATAGATGGGTCCTGTTTTTTAATCCACTCTGCCAGTCTATGTCTTTTGATTGGGGAGTTTAATCCATTAACATTTAGTGTTATTACTGTAAGGGCAGTACTTTCTTCTACCATTGTGTCTTTTGGATTTTATATCTAATTTTTCTTCTTTTCTTATCTGTCTCTAGTGCGCCCTTTAGTATTTCTTGCAGAGCCAGTCTCTTGGTCACAAATTCTCTCAGTGATTTTTATCTGGAAAATGTTTTAATTTTCCCCTGATTTTTGAAGGACAATTTTGGTGGATATAGAATTCTTGGTTAGCAGTTTTTCTCTTTTAGTATCTTAAATATATCATACCACTGTCTTCTCACCTCCGTGGTTTCTGCTGAGAAATATACACATAGTCTTATTGGGGTTCCCTTATGTGCTGGTTTGAAATTATGTATGTACCCTAGAAAAGCCATGCTTTAATCCTAATCCCATTTTGTAAGGGCAGCCATTTCTTCTAATCCCTATTCAGTACTGTATGCTTGAAACTGTAATTAGATCATCTCCCAGGAGATGTAATTTAATCAAGAGTGGTTGTTAAGATGGATTAGGTAGAGGCATGTCCCCACCCATTTGGGTGGGTCTTGATTAGTTTCTGAAGTCCTATAAAAGAGGAAGTGTTTTGGAGAATGAGAGATTCAGAGAGAGCAGAGCAGAACGACATAGCCACAAGAAGCAGAGTCCACCAGCCAGCAACCTTTGCGAATGAAGAAGGAAAATACCTCCTGGGGAGCTTCATGAAACAGGAAGCCAGGAATAGAAACTAGCAGATGATGCTGTGTTCACCATGTGCCCTTCCAGATGAGAGAGAAATTCTGACTGTGTTCACCATGTGCCCTTCCACTTGAGAAAGAAACCCTGAACTTCATCGGCCTTCTT
>PVIY010062999.1:0-10585 GCA_004026745.1 Myrmecophaga tridactyla | reverse complement strand
ATGGTACTGGCATAAAGATAGATATATTGACCAATGGAATCGAATAGAGTGTTCAGATATAGACCCTCTCATCTATGGACATTTGATTTTTGATAAGGCAGTCAAGCCAACTCACCTGGGACAGAACAGTCTCTTCAATAAACGGTGCCTAGAGAACTGGCTATCCATATGCAAAAGAATGAAGAGGACCCATACCTCACCCCTATACAAAAGTTAACTCAAAATGGATCAAAGATCTAAACATCAGGTCAAAGACCACAAAAGAGTTAGAGGAAAATGTAGGGAAATATCTTATAATTGAAGGCGGTTTTATAGACCTTACACCTAAAGCAAGAGCACTGAAGAAATAAATAAATAAATGGGAACTCCTCAAAATTAAACACTTTTGTGCATCAAGAACCTCATCAAGAAAGTAAAAAGACAGCCTACACAATGGGAGACAAATATTTGGAAACGACATATCAGATAAAAGTCTAGTATCCAGAATTTATAAAGAGATTGTTCAACTCAACAAAAAGACAGTCAATCCAATTACAAAATGGGAAAAAGACTTGAACATACACTTCTCAGGAGAGGAAATACAAATGGCCAAAAGGCACATGAAGAGATGCTCAATGTCCCTGGCCATTAGAGAAATGCAAATCAAAACCTCAATGAGATATCATCTCACACCCACCAGAATGGCCATTATCAACAAAACAGAAAATGACAAGTGCTGGAGAGGATGTGGAGAAAGAGGCACACTTATTCACTGTTGGTGGGAATGTCAAATGGTGCAACCGCTGTGGAAGGCAGTTTGGCAGTTCCTCAAAAAGCTGAATATAGAATTGCCATATGACCCAGTAATACCATTGCTAGGCATCTACTCAGAGGACATAACGGCAAAGACACAAACGGACATTTGCACACCAATGTTTATAGCAGCATTATTTACAATTGCAAAGAGATGGAAACAGCCAAAATGTCCATCAACAGACGAGTGGCTAAACAAACTGTGGTATATAACATACAATGGAATATTATGCAGCTTTAAGACAGAATAAACTTATGAAGTATGTCACAACATGGATGGACCTTGAGAACATTATGCTGAGTGAGACTAGCCAAAAACTAAAGGACAAATATTGTATGGTCTCATTGATATGAACTGACATTAGTGAATAAACTTGGAATATTTCGTTGGTAACAGAGACCATCAGGAGATAGAAATAGGGTAAGATATTGGGTAACTGGAGCTGAAGGGATACAGACTGCAACACGACTGGATACAAAAAACTCAGAAATGGACAGCACAATACTACCTAACTGTAATACAATTATGTTAAAACACTGAATGAAGCTGCATGTGAGAATGATAGAGGGAGGAGGGCTAGGGAAATAAATGAAATCAGAAAGAAAGATGTTAAAGATTGAGATGGTATAATCTAGGAATGCCTAGAGTGTATAATAATAGTGAAATGTACAAGGTACAAATTTTAAAAATGTTTTTGCATGAGGAAGAACAAAGGAATGTCATTATTGCAGGGTACTGAAAATAGATGGTAATTAATATTTTAAAATGTCACCTTCTGTGTGAGACTAAAGCAAAAAAATGTTTGTTACAAAATTTATATTTTGACTAGTGCATTTCCTAATATAACTCATGTAGATAGTTTGATTGAACACCATAAGTACTTGGAATCTCAGGTAGGACATGCGATTTTGCTGGTTTGTCCAGAGTGATGCCCCGATGAATCCCAGAGTGATTTGATCAGTGAGAGGAAATGTATCTGCAAAGCCCCCTTCGGGGAGTGGTGAGAATGGGGAGAAATTCAACTTCCCCAAGTTGAATTCTTGATATTCTCACAAGCAGTGTGGACAACCAAAGCTATAGGCTGAGCCCCCAGTCTTGGGGTTTGTTCATATCAAACTTAACCCCACAAAGGATAGGTCAAGTTTACTTAAAATTTAGGCCTAAGAGTCACCCCCAAGAGAGCCTCTTTTGTTGCTCAGATGTGGCCTCTCCCTCCAGTCAACACAACGAGTAGTCTCACCACCCTCCCCCTGTCTACATGGGACATGACTCCCAGGGGTGTGGACCTTCCTGGCAACGTGGGACAGATATCTTGGAATGAGTGGAGACTCAGCATCAAGGGATTGAGAAAAACCCTAGAATGAGCTGAGACTTAGCATCAAGGGATTAAGAAAACCTTCTCGACCAAAAGGGGGAAGAGTGAAATGAGACAAAGTGTCAATGGCTGAGAGATTTCAAACAGAGTCGAGAGGTTACCCTGGAGGTTATTCTTATGCATCAAGTAGATATCATCTTGTTATTCAAGATGTAATGGAGAGGCTGGAGGGAACTGCCTGAAAATGTAGAGCTGTGTTCCAGTAGCCATGTTTCTTGAGGATGATGATATAGCTTTCACAATGTGACTGTGTAATTGTGAAAACCTTGTGTCTGATGCTCCTTTTATCTACCTTGTCAATAAAGGAGTAAAACATATGGAATAAAAATAAATAATAGGGGGAAAAAGAAAAAACAAAACAAAACAAACAAAAAAGGCTACTTACAATGCGATTCCATTCATATAACAGTCTGGAAAAAGGAAATACTATATACAGAAGTGACAGGGTAACAGATCAGTGGTTGCCAGGGGCTGGCAGGTGGTTGATAGGGGTGACTAAATGGAAGCAAGGAATTTCTTGGAGTGATGGGACTATTCTAAATCTGTATTGTGGTGGTAGTGACACATGCCTGTATGTGTTTGTCAAAACTCATAGAAATGTACACCAAAAAGAATGAATTTTACTGAATATGAATTATACCTTAATAAATCTGACTTAAAAAACAAAAAATAAATAAAAAAAATAAAAGTACAAGTACTGGAAGATTGGTACAAAATTTATATTTTCTGTAGCACACACATCTAATTTAATCTGTATGGTCAGTAACCTAATGACATGGAACCTAGAATAGGGAATGAAATAATTATTCTGTACAGGTTAATGTAGTACCCTGATAGATCCCAGAGTATTTGGGGCAGAAAGTAAGAAATAATATATGCCAAGTCCTCTTGAAGGACTGGGGGAAAAAGATAGAAACATTAAACTTCCCTACCTGGGGAGTTCCTGATATTTTCTCAAGCATTAGAGACTCCCAATTAAAAAAGCAAAGCCCCTTGTAATATCTGGTTATATCCTAGAGTATATTAAGCAGATAATCAAAAAGTATCAGAAAAGCCCCTTGAAGGATGGGAGAAAGAATATGGAACCATTAAACCTTACCAGCAGGGAATCCCCTAATACTGTGTCAAACGTTAGGGACACCCAAATCAATAGGCCATGTCCTCGATTCTGAGGCTTACTCTTATGAAGCTTATGTAGGTAGCAGAGAAGCTTAGCCTACCTATAGGCATGCCTAAGAGTTATTTTTTAAGGACCTCTATTGTTGCGCAAATGTGACTCACTCTGTCTAAGCCCAACTCTGCAAGTGAAATCATTGCCCTCCCCTCTACATGAGACATGATATCCAAGGTTGAAAGTCTCCCTGGCAATGTGGGAGATGACTCCCAGGGATTAATTTGGCCCTGGCACTGTGGGATCAACAATTCCATCCTGACCAAGAGAGGGAAAAGAAGTGTAACTAATAAAGTATCAGCGGCAGAGAGAATTCAAATAGAGTCAAGAGGCTACTCTGGATGTTGCTCTTACACAAGCTTGCTACCTATCATAACCTGCCAACCCCCAACCAGGACCATTCCAGCCAATTCTAAAGAACACCTAGGGCAATATACAAGATTCCACAAGGGTTCCAATACACTAGAGTAACTTCTCAGAAACCTACAACCTCAGATGGGTCCCTGGTCCAGATAAGTCCTGAAACCTAGAGGGACCAGCCTCTCCAGAACATCAGATAGTTCCTTCTCCTTACCCCATATTGGTGACAGACCCTTCCAATATGAAAAATCTAGAATTACCATAGCCCAAACACCCCTAAACAGATAAAAGGAAAGATCAGAGGTGATGGTGGAGTTATACAGAGAAAATAGGATTTAACAAATGAATATGAATGCTGAATCATTAAACTGATTTCTCTTTTAGTCTCCAGTATCTTAGAGCAGCTAGGAATAAAAACCTAAAATTGTAGACTTGTAACCCATGTCAAACTCTGAAATATGTTCTACAACTAATTGCAGTGCTGTGCTTTGAAATTTATTGCTTTTTTGAAAAAAAAAAAAAGAAGGAAAATAAGTTAATTGTGATGATAGAAAAAAATATTTAAGCCTTCTAGCCTCCTACATTCTGGGGCAGCTAGAAGGAAAAAAATCTGAGAAGATCATATGGTAACCCATGACAAACTCTGGGCTCTATCCTGTAGCTACTTATTGAACAGTGCTTTGAAAACTATTGATTTTTTTATTTCTTTGCTTAGTATATACGTTATACTAAACAATAAAAAAGTTAAATAAAAAAAAAAGCAAGAAAAGCCAAGCCCTTGATCTTGGGGTTTGCCCTTATGAAATTTTCCTGCAAAGAAGTTAAGCCTACTTATAACTAACTCTTATAAAGAGCCATCTCCAGATAACCTCTTTGTTGCTTGGGTGTGGCCTCTCTCCAAGTCAACTCTGCAAATAAACTCACTACCTCCCCCGCCCCCGCCACCATGTGGGACATGACTACCAGGTGTATGTCTCCCTGGCAACATGGGACATGACTCCCAGAGATGAGCTTGACCCAGGCATTGTGGGATTGAGAGAGCCTTCTTGACCACAAGGGGACAAAGAAATGAAACAGCATAAAGTTTCAGAGGCTAAGAGATTTCAAATGGAGTTGAGAGGTCATTCGGGAAGTTATTCTTATGAATTGCATAGATATTCCTTGTTAGTTTCTAACGTATTAGAATAGCCAGAAGAAAAGACCCATGACTGCTGAACTGCAATCCAGTAGCCTTCACTCTTGATGATGATTGTATAACTATATAGTGTTATCATGTAACCATGTGATTATGAAAACCTTGTGGCTGACACTTCTCCTATCTAGTGTATGGGCATATGTATAATAAAAGTAAGGCAAAAATAAATAAATCGGGGGGTAGAATAAGGGATATAGATGGTGTTCTTTTCTATTGTTTTTTTTTTTTGGAGTGATGAAAATGTTCTAAAATTGACTGTGCTAAAATTATATATATATATAAAACAAAAAAAAAGCAAGGGATCAGTCAGCCAGATATATCACAAAAGATCAACTATACAGATAAGGAGGTTACAATCTCAAGGTAAATAAAGACAATAAAAAATATATATGACATAAAAACCATAGTAGGACAAAATGGCTTAAATAAGTAAAACACTGAATGCTAATGTATTAAACTCCCCAATCAAAAGACACAGATTGACAGAATGGATTAAAAAGCACAATCAAACTATATTTTGTTTACAGGAGACTCATCTTAAACCCAAAGACTCACATAAGTTTAAAGCAAAAGAATGTAAAAAGATAATTCATGCAAACAGTAAACAACAGAGAGCTGGGAAGACCCCCTTTGGGGACTGGAGAGAAAGGAGAAAATATTAAACTTCCCCATTTGGATAATTTCTGATATTCTTGCAAGCAGTGGGGACAACCAAATCAATTGGCTGAGCCCTTGATCTTGAAGTTTGCCCCTATGAAACCTATTTCTGCAAAGGATAGGCTAGGCCTACTTAAAATTAGGCCTAAGAGTCACCCCCAGGGAACATCTTTTTTGCTCAGATGTGGCCCCTCTCTCTCTCTAAGCCAACCCTACAGGTGAACTCACTGCCCTCCCCTCCCCAACTATGTGGGGCACAACTCCCGGGGGTGTAAACATCCCTGGCAATCTGGGATGCAAATCCCAGGATGAGCCAGGACCTGTCATCAAGGGATTGAGAAAGACTTCTTGACCAAAAACGGGGAGAGAGAAATGAGGCAAAAAAAAGTTTCAGTATGCTGAGGGATTTCAGAGTCGAGAGGTTATCCTGGGGATTATTCTTATGCATTATATAGATATCACCTTTTTAGTTAAGGTATAATGGAGAGACTGGAGGGAAGTGCCTGAAAATGTAGAGCTGTGTTCCAGTAGCCATGTTTCTTGAAGATGATTGTATGATGATATAGCTTTCACAATATGATGTGTGATTGTGAAAACCTTGTGTCTGTTGCTTCTTTTATCTACCTTATGGACAAATGTTAAAATAAATTCAGTAGATCAAAATGCTAAGGATCAATGAAAGGGAGGGGTAAGGAGTATGGTATGTATGAATTTTTTCTTTTTATTTCTTTTTCTGAATTGATGCAAATGTTCTGAGAAATGATCATGATGATGAATATACAACTATGTGATGATATTGTGAGTTATTCATTATATACCAAGAATGGAATGATCATATGGTAAGAATGTTCATGTTTGTATGTTGTTATGTTTTAAAAAAATTTTTAATAAAAAAAATGAGGAGGAGGGTAATGATGGGTCAGTGGCAGAGTTCCTGCCTGCCACGCCAGAAACCCAGATTCATTTCTAGATACCTGCCCATGAAAAAAAAAAAAAGAGGGGGAAATTAAAACATTTTCAGAAAAAAAAAAATCACTGAGAGTATCTGTGACCAAGAAACTGGCTTTGGGGGCGGGCCACGGTGGCTCAGCAGGTAAGAACGCTTGCCTGCTGTGCCTGAGAACCCGGGTTCGATTCCCGGTGCCTGCCCATGTAAAAAAAAAAAAAAAAGAAAAGAAACTGGCTTTGCAAGATATACTAAGGGAGCACTAGAGACAAATAGGAAAAGACAGGAGAGAGTGGTGTAGAGAAAAGTGTAGAAATGAAGGCTATCAGTAAAGGTAAAAAGAGGAAAAATTAAATATGACATATAAAATCCAAAAAGCAAAATGGTAGAAGAAAGTATTGCCTGTACAGTAATAACGCTAAATGTTAATGGATTAAACTCCCCAATCAAAAGACATAGATTGGAAGGATGGATTAAAAAGCAGGACCCATCTATATATTGTCTACAGGAGACACATTTTAGACTCAAGGACAAGCAAAGATTGAAAGCAAAAGATTGGGAAAAGATATTTCATGCAAATAACAATCAGAAAAGAGCAGAAGTAGCTATAACAATCTAATATCCAACAAATTAGACTTCAAATGTAAAAAGTTAAAAAAGACAAAGAAGGACACTATGTATTAATAAAAGAAACAATTCAACAAGAAGACATAACAATCATATATCTTTGTGCATCAAGCCAGAGTGCTCCAAAATACATGAGGCAAAGACTGAAAAGAGAAATAGACACAACTACCACAATGGTTGGAGACTTCATTTCTCCACCCTCATCAATGGATGGAACATCTAGACAGAGGATCAATAAAGAAACAGAGAATTTGAATAATATAATAAACGAACTAGACTTAACATACATTTATAGAACATTACACCCCACCACAGCAAGATATACCTTTTCCCCAAGTGCTCATGAGTCATTCTCAAGGATAGACCATATGCTGGGTCACAAAGCAAGTCTCAATAAATTAAAAAAGATTGAAATCATACAAAACATTTTTTCAGATCATAAAGGAATGAAGTCAGAAATCATTAATAGGCAGAGTGCCGAAAAATGCACAAATATGTGGAGGCTCACCAACACACTCTTAAACAACCGGTGGGTCAAGGAAGAAATTACAAAAGAAATCAGTAAATATCTCAAGGCAAATGAAAATGAAAACACAACATATCAAAACTTATGGCATGCAGCAAAGGCAATGCTAAGAGGGAAATTTATTGCCCTAATGCCTATATCAAGAAAGAAGAAAAGGCAAAAATCAAGGAATTAACTGTCCACTTGGAAGAACTAGACAGCAAACTAACCCCAAAGCAAGCAAAAGGAAAGAAATAATGAAGATTAGAGCAGAAATAAATGAAATTGAGAACATGAAAACAATTGAGAAAAATCAACAAAACCAGAAGTTGGTTCTATGAGAAAATCAATAAAATTGATGGGCACTTAACAAGGTAGACAAAAAAAAAAAAAAAAGAAGAGAGAGGATGCAAATAAATAAAATCATAAATGGAAGAGGAGACATAACCACTGGCCTCAAAGAAATAAAGGAGGTAATAACAGGATACTATGAACAACTTTATGCTAATAAATTAGACAATGTAGATGAAATGGACAACTTCCTAGAAAGGCATGAACAACCAACATTGACTAGAGGAGAAATAGATGACCTCAACAAACCAATCACAAGTAAAGAAATTGAGTCAGTCATTAAGAAGCACCCAAGAAAGAAAAGTCCAGGACCAGATGGCTTCACATTTGAATTCTACCAAACATTCAAGAAAGAATTAGTACCAATCCTGCTCAAACTCTTCAAAAAAACTGAAGAGGAGGGAAGGCTACCTAACTCATTCTATGAAGCCAACATTATCCTCATACCAAAGCCAGACAAAGATACTACAAGGAAAGAAAAGAAAATTACAGACCAATCTCTCTAACAAATATAGATGCAAAAATCCTCAACAAAATACTTGCAAATCGAATCCAGCAGCACATTAAAAGAATTATACACCATGACCAAGTAGGATTCATCCCAGGTATGCAAGGGTGGTTCAACATAAGAAACTCGATTAATGCAATACACCCTATCAACAAGTCAAAGCAGAAAAGCCACATGATCATCTTGAATAATGGAGCAAAGGCATCTGACAAAATTCAACATCCTTTTTTTAAAAAAAACAATTCAAAGGACAGGAATAGAAGGGAACTTCCTCAATATGATAAAGGGAATATATGAAAAACCCACAGCTAACATCATCCTCAATGGGGAAAAACTGAAAGCTTTCCCCTCTAAAATCAGGAAAAAGACAAGGATGTCCACTGTCACCACTGTTATTCAACATTGTGTTGGAAGTTCTAGTCAGAGCAATTAGACAAGAAAAAGAAATACAAGGCATCAAAATTGGAAAGGAAGAAGTAAAACTCTCACTGTTTGCAGATGATATGATACTATATGTTGCAAACCCCGAAAAATCCACAGCAGAACTACTAGAGCTAATAAATGAGTACAACAAAGTGGCAGGTTACAAGATCAACCAAAGATCAACCAAATGATCTTTTGAGATCAAATGCTCAAAATCTGTAGCATTTCTATACACTAGTAATGAGCAATCAGAGGGGGAAAAGAAGAAAAAATTTCATTTACAATAGCAACCAAAAGAATAAAATATTTAGGAATAAATTTAACTAAGGATACAAAAGGCCTGTACAAAGAAAACTACAAGAAATTGCTAAAAGAAATCACTGAAGACCTAAATAAATGGAAGGGCATGCAGTGTTCCTGGATTGGAAGACTAAATATAGTTAAGTTGTCAATTCTACCTAAATTGATTTATAGATTCAATGTAATACCAATTAAAATCCCAAAAACTTACTTTGCAGAAATAGGAAAACTAACAGTCAAATTTATCTGGAAGGGAAGGGTGCCTCAAATAGATAAAAAAAATATCCTGAGAAAGAAAAATGAAGTCGAAGGTCTCACCCTACCTGACTTTCAGATGTATTATGAAGCTACAGTAGTCAAAATAGCATGATACTGGCATAAAGATAAATATACTGATCAATGGAATAAATAGAATGTTCAGATATAGATCCTCTCATCTATGGACAATTGATCTTTGATAAGGCAGTCAAGCCAACTCACCTAGAACAGAACAGTCTCTTCAATAAATGGTGCTTAGAGACCTGGATATCCACATGCAAAACAATGAAAGAGGATCCATATCTCACACTCTATACAAAAATTAACTCAAAATGGATCAAAGACCTAAACATTAGAGCTAAGACCATGTCATGGTTAGGGACACGTGTCAACTTGGCCAAGTTGTGGTACCTGTTTATCTGATTGGGCAAGCGCTAGCCTGCCTGTTGCAATGAGGACATTTCATAGGATTAGGTCATGATCACGTCAGCTGCATCCACAGCTGATTCCATTTGTAATCAGCCAAAGCAGAGTGTCTTCTGCAATTAGTGATGCTAAATCTAATCATGAGAAGCCTTTTAAGGAGAACTCAGAGGAGACAGGTTTCATTCCTGCTTCGGCTGGTGAGCCTCTCCTATGGAGTTCATCCAGACCCTCCATCAGAGTCATCGGCTTCGCAGCCTGCCCTGTGGATTTTGGACTCTGTGTTCCGGCGGTCACGTGAGACACTTTTATAAATTTTATATTTGCAAGTGTTCCCTGTTGATTCTGTTTCTCTAGAGAACCCTAACTAATACATCTTGGTACCAGGAGTGGTTCTTAAGAAACAGAATATTAAAAATGGGTTTTTATGAATGGTTTTCTACTCTGACTGGACTCAGAGACACTAAGGATTCTGATTCCGGTAATCAGAATGGCACTCCCAATCCATGGAGTGAGTTGGCAAAGGAGATAGTCAAAATATCATCATTCGATTCTCCTAATGCTTCGCTTGTACGAAGCCAGACTCTGGGGGATAATGTTTTTGACACCTTTACAGAGTTTTGTAGAAATAAGAGTTATAGAGATGTTGGTTGGTTGTTGTTAGATACACTGTCTACATTAAGGGGTGAAAAG